>RJWK010027943.1:0-26132 GCA_004363435.1 Platanista minor | reverse complement strand
AAAAAAAAGAGAAGAAATAACAAGTATTATTGAGGACGTGGAGAAAAAAGAACACTTGTGCAATGTTGGTGAGAGTGTAAATTGGTATAGCCACTGTTGAAAACAGAGAGTCTCTTCAAAAAATTAAAAATAGAACTGCCATATAATTCAGCAATTCCACTTCTGGGTATTTATCCAAAGGAAACAAAAAACACTGACTTGAAAAGACAAATATGTCCCCATGTTCATTGCAGCATTATTTACAATAGCCAAGACATGGAATCAACTTAAGTGTCCATCAATGGATGAATGGATAAAAGAATTGTGAAATGTGAAATTTGTAGTGAGTATTGGTGTTGATAGTGGTAGTTATATCATGGAATATTATTCAGCCATGAAAAAGAAGGAAATCTTGCAACAGGTGGGATGTTGGTGGGCACAATGGGTGAAGGTGGTCAAATGGTACAAACTTCCAGTTCTAAAATAAATAAGTCATGGGGATGTAATGTACAACATGACTAGAGTTAATAACACTGTATTGCATATATGAACATCGCTAAGAGAATAGATCTTAAAAGTTCTCATTACAAGAAAAAATATTTTGTAACTATGTATGGTGATGAATGTTAAGTAGACTTACTGGGGTAATCATTTTGCAATACATATATGCAAATATCAAATCATTATGTTGTACAACTGAAACTAATGTAATGTTATATTTCAATTATATCTCAATAAATAGAATGGGCAAAAGACCTAAATAGATATTTTTCATAAGAAGATATACAAATGGCCATCAGGTACATGAAAATGTGCTCAACATCACTAATTATTATGGAAATATAAAACAAAACCCCAATGAGATATCACCTCACACCGTTAGAATGGCTGTTATCAAAAACAAAAGAGATAACAAGTGTTGGGAATGGTGTAGAAAAAAGGGAACTTTTGTGCACTGTTTGCCTGAAGGTAAAGATATAGCTACTATTGAAAACATTATGGAGATTCCTCAAAAAACTTCAAATAGAACTATCATATGGTCCAGCAATCTCACCTCTGGGTATAAATCCAAAGAAAATTAAGTCATATCTCAAAGAGATATCTGTACTTCCATGTTCATTGTAGCATTATTTACAATAGTCGACTCAGATACAACCTAACTGTCCATGAATACACACACACACACACACACACACACACACACACACACACACTCCTTGGAATATTATTCAGCCACAAAAAAGGAAATCCTGCCTGGTGCAAAAAACATGGATGAAACTTGAGGGCATTATGCTAAGTGAAATGAGTCAGAGAGAGAAAGACAAACACTATATGACCTCACATGTGGAATCTAAAACAAAACAAATTCATAGAAACAGAAAGTAGACTGATGGTTGCCAAGGGCTGGGGCTGGAAGAATGGGTGGTGGTGGTCAAAGGTATAAATTTCCAGTTGTAAGATGAAAGAGTTCTGGTGATCTAATGTACAGTATGGTGGCTCTAGTTAATAATCTGTACTATGTACTTGAAGGTTGCTAGGAGAGTAAACCTTAAATGTTCTCATGAAAAAAAACAATGTAGCCACATGAGGTGATGGATGTATTAATTAACTATATTATGGTGATGTATATATATGTACCAAATCACCACATTGCACACCTTAAACTTGCACAATGTTATATGTCATTTATATCTCAAAGTTGGGAAAAAAACACTCTAGCAAAAAAATGCTCACTGGCAATGAGTGATTAAGAGCTGCCTGTCAGGGGCAGAGACTAGGGATGGAGGAGGGCAGGGACTTACACAGAGGCCAGTCCTGTTTTAGTTCAGATTCAGGTGTGGCATTAGTTAAAGGAAGGAAATGGCCTTGTTTGGACATAGCCATGGGGTTGAGCCAGGGCCCAGGCCCTTCACAGGTAGAAGTAAGTTCCCAGGAGGAGGAGCCTGACCAGGATGCTCCACTTTGCTGCCTGAAGACTGGACCAGATCCCAGAGCATACTGATTAGCTTCTAGTCAAGCAGACGCTCAGGAACACCCCTGCCTTGCTGTAGAGCGGCCCTCCAGAGCAGAGATGGCCCACAGGCAAAGGATGGAATGAAAATCCTCTTGAAGTGGGTAGAGTGATTAACATGATTTCATAGGAGGAAAGTGCAGTTTAAGAATCCACTAACATGCCCGAGGCCCCTGAGCCAGAGGCCACTGAGCTGGGATATGAATTCCTGCTGCCATTCTCTTAGCTGCTGCCTTATACAGTCTCCCTAACTCTAAGGCCCTAAGTCTCAATTCCCTTTTCTGAAAAACCAGAACAGTCAAAGGTTCCTAGCTCAAAGTTACTGGGGAAATTAAATGGCATGATGTACATCAGAGTCTGGCACCCAGCAAGCCTGTGAGAATGAATGGGGGCTCAGCGGTGCTGTTCTCCTTCCCTCGTCTCAGAGTCCCATGTCAGGCCCTCAGCTCTCACCCAGGGGTGACCTGCATCTTTAAGGACTTTCCATGATTGGGATGAAATCCTAGAATAAACTATTCAGACCTATGAAAAAGTGATGCAGCTGGAGCAACGATTTTTAACTTTTGTGGGTTCGAGTAACTTGGAAAAGTTACTCCACTCGCTGGGCCTGTCATTGGTAGGATGTTGCTCTTACTGTTTACCTGAAAGAGTTACAGGAGGATTAAAGGGCAGGAAGCACAGAGAGAGCCCAGTGCCTGCCTATGACGCACACACATGTGACTGCTGCTTCCCTCCAGCCTCCTTCCACCCTGATGACCACCGTAAGGCGGGAGGAACGCTATCTTGGTTTAACGAAAATAACAGAATTAGGAGGATTACTTTCCACAGCAACTAAAAATGAGAGACTGTTGAAAGAACGTGGGATGGTTAGTCCAGAGAACAAAGGGTTTATATGAAAGCAGCTAACTGGGTGCTGGCACCTATTTGAAATCAGGGCTTCTTGGGGCTCAAGAGTTGCCCAAACCACTTCCAGTTGATGAGGTTTCTGGTATGTTAAGGGGAAAAAAATTGTTGAAGTTTCTCGTATATTAAGGAAAAAAAAGTTTTTTTAAAGGAAAAATATTTAGTATTTAAAAAATACTAAAGCAGGGTTATAAATACTGTGGCATACCTTAAGTGTTACATTTAACAAATGTTAACACATAAAACTGAACCTAATAGAAATGTTCTAGTCATAGGGTAATTACTAGATGTATGCATATTTTGAAAACCTTAATTCACAGTGTACTGCAGGCAGTGTTGGCAGGTAATGGGAGAGAAAATTTTTTCAACCCTGTCAGGGCACTGACTTGCAGATAATGTTAACATTTTGAGTTTGAGGGTCGGTCTGAATGTGATCTGTCTCTGTCTCTCATGCCAGACCCAGTGGAAGGCAGACTGGACATTCTGCAGGGCACAGAGATCAGAACGCGGCCCTGGGGCGGGCCCTTGGGGAAGAGGAGCTTCTCCTCAGCTGTGCCTCCCTCACCCCTAACCCCCAGCAAGGAGCCTGAGCCGAGATGCTGGGGCAGTGTGGGGAGTAGTTAGTGAATTACTCTTCAGGCAGGGGTACGGGACATCTATGCAGCTGGAGCAACGATTTTTAACTTTTGTGGGTTCGAGGAACCTTCTGAGCATCCGATGAAACCCTGGACCTTCTCCCCAGAAGAATTCCATCACCTCACCCATCCACGCACAACTTTCCCCAAAGAGGCCCAGGAGTCCATAGACCCAAGGGTGAAACCCCTGGCCTGAGGGAGGCACTGGCACTTTCCAGAGTCTCTCTACCCTGAATTGCGTCTCAGGCCCCGCCTCGCACCTGGGAGCCGTGCCCGGGGCGCAGGCCTGCCTGGGGTCGTACACGGCGCCCGGGCCCTTGGCCTTGGCCGCGCTCCGCCTCCCTCCCTTCCCGGGACCCAAGTGGCGCAGCCAGAGCGGGGCGGCGACCAGGAGGCCGGCCCCACCTGCGGACATTAGAGGCGCGGGGGCAGCGGGAGCCCGGCCCCGCCCCGGACCGTGGGGCCAGCCCACTGCACCCACCGCCGCGGGGCTCAGAGCAGAGGACCGCGCCGCCGCAGGTGCGGCTCCCCAGCAGATCGCGGAGTCCGGATACGCTAACCCCGCCGCCGCCGCTGCCACGGGTCGGGTTCCCAGTGCTGTTCCGGGGCCTCCGCCCAAGCCATGACGATGCATTTCTGCATCCCAGTGTCCCAGCAGCGGCCCGACGCGCTGGGGGGCCGCTACGTGGTGCGCCGGGGGTCGGGGTCCGACTGGGCAGGGAGGAGGAGGCCGGTGACAAGGCGGGGGCGGGAGCTCACCTCGCTCGGCTAATCCGGACGTGATGACTCTGTTTGCAGCTGTACTCCGTGTACCTGGACGGGTTCCTGTTCTGCAAGGTGCGCTACAGCCAGCTACATCGCTGGAACGAACAGGTGAGCGTATCCGAGGCGGGTACCAGCCCGCCCACCTGAGGCAGCTGAGGAAAAGTGCGCCCAGGGGGCTCTGGGTGCTTGACTCAGGCAGGACACTGCACCTCTTGAGGGCTTCAGGCTCTTAATCCTGGTCGTGGTAACAATTCATTGTGAATTGCTTGGCATACAGCTCAATGAATGCATGATATCGCTCCTAATCACCTATAGCTGTGAAATGAGGGAATAAGGCGCAGGCAATTATCCCAACGCGTTCCAGCCCGGTGATCCCCACCAGCCCCACCTGGGCTCCATCTCAGTGCCAGCTGCTCCTCCAGGACAATATCCCTGCTCAAAATGAGCAAACCAAGTCTAGATCAAGGCGTGGTCTTAGGAATCTTGTACATGGGTATTTAATCTCCTTTCTCCCAGAGTTTAATTTCCCCCTCTTTAAAAAGGTGTGTCTTTATTTTTGTTTTCAAACGAGGGTATTCATAGGCTTCAAACACAGGCAGTCTGGAAACCCAGGAAACAGACGACTTATCAAGTCAGAAGGCCATTTCTCACTCTAGTTTCTCACAAGTCCTGATGGCATTTTCTTCCTGGAAGTAGACTGATTTATTAGCCTGCCCTAATGGGTTTTATTTTCCTAATAAGGAAGTGTTGCAAGTCTTCAAAGTGGGTTAGAGGAGTAAGAGGGAGTTTGAAATGAACTCCACCCTTCCCCCACACTCATGCACAGTGTTTTTTTTTTTTTTTTAAAGATTTTGTGTACTGATTATAAAGAGCACATACCTAAAGTTGAAAGAAAGAAAGAAAGAGAGAGAGAGAGGAAGAAAGAGAGAGAGATGGAGGGAAGGAGGAAGGAAGAAAGGAAGGAAAGGAAGATGCTTGCCTAGGCAACAGCTATTAACAATTCTGGGAGAGTCCTTTCAGACAATCATGGTTTCTAGTGAGTAGATACATCACGTTTCCTTTAAGACCATTTTCTGTTGATAGACAGCTCAGTTCCATTGTTCTATTAAAAACATCATTGCAGTGATCCTTCTTGCTCATACATCATAGTGCATTGGAAAAGTCCATTTTCAAGGTATGACTAAGTTTCTTTGGAGTCAACAGGTGTAATGTGGTTGTTAGTTAATTTTTTGTGCTTGTCTTTGAATCGGTAGCACCTAACACAGTGCCTGGGACCTGGTAGGTCCTCAGGAATGATTGTCAGTGGCTGACTAAAAAGGGCATGGATTCAGACTTCTGAAGGATGACAAGCTACTTGTGACCGAAACATGTCTGGGGAGTTGGGAGGACTGCAGAGGAAGGCAGATGTGGATCTCGAAGGAAGAGAAAGTACAGGTCGTTTAGACATTTGGAGAAGGAATTTGAGGGTCATATCCCGCCCTCATCTGTCTTCCTGTGTGTGAGGTGTGATCAGAGAGGTGACTATCACAGGGGAAAAGCAGAAGATGTCCGGGAGGAGCAGGGAGGGCGTGGGATTGACTGACCACTTCCTGGCTGGACACTTCACCTCTTCTCTGATCTTCAATTTCCCTTTTCAGAAATAATCAGGTAATTGATTATGGATGTCAACTTCACAGGGCACTTATGAAGATTAGGGTCCAGTTTCTCACAGAGCGTGGCACATAGTTTATGTGCTCAGTAAACATTTACTGACTCAGACGCTTGGAGAATTCCTGAATCTGATCCTTATTAACCAACAGACAGAGGAAAATGCTTGTTTTCAGGAAAATTCGGACCTATCCAGTCTTAGAAGGTCCAGAAGTGGAGATATAAAGCCAGTTCTTTTGATCTTCTATATTGGAAGCCATGAACAAGAAACCGTCTGTTATTCACTGCAGTGGACTTGTTTTTTTGTTTTTCTTTATTTTTTTGGCTGTGTCGGGTCTTAGTTGCGGCATGTGGGATCTTTGTTGTGGCGCGCAGGCTTCTCTCTAGTTGTGGTGTGTGGGTTTTCTCTCTCTAGTTGTGGCACGCAGGCTCCAGAGTGCGTGGACTCTGTAGTTTGCAGCACGTAGGCTCTCTAGTTGAGGCACGCGAGCCCAGTCGTTGTGGCGTGCGGGCTTAGTTGCCCTGCGGCATGTGGGATCTTAGTTCCCCAACCAGGGGTCGAACTCGCGTCCCCCTCATTGGAAGGCAGATTCTTTACCACTGGACCACCAGGGGAGTCCCTGCAGTGGACTTTTACACATGGAATTGCCACAGCCCAGTGCCCTCTGTGAAGTATACAAGAGATATTTATGAATACTTCGTATCTGTCCCAGGTTTTTCAAAATTCTAAAGTGGGGATTTCTTTACCCAGTTTCTAACTACCTTACACATGTCATTGTTTCCCTTTTCTGTAGGAACAACTTCATTTTAAAGAAACTATTTAGATCTTAGGAGGTGGCTATTGGTATTATTATTAATTTAAAACAATAACTAACATCAGTTACTCTGTGCTAAGGTTGGTGCCAAGAGCTTTCCATGTCATATCGTGTTTAAGTTTTACAACAGTCTTATGAGTTAGGATTATGATTAGCCCCTTTTAACAGATGAGGCAACTGAGGTACAACTTGCCCAAGGTCATACTGCTAGTAATTGTTGGAGCCAGGATTTGATCTCTAGAACCTGCTGTAACCCATTACATTTTGTGGTTCCTTATCAAAGTTGACAAAGTAAATTGCATCAGAAAAACAATTGCATCCTAAACTACCATCCTGTTAGGCATAACATAATAAAATTCCCCAATTTTATGTATTGTGTGATGAATTTTGGTAAATGTATACAATTACCACCACCACAATCAAGACAGAGAACAGTTTCCACACACATAATGTTCCCTTGTCCCCTTGCCCTTGGTCCCCTCCCTCCACCTCTAGCCCCAGACAACATCTGATTTCTGTCATTAGAGTTCCAGGCACAGGATTTTATTCCACCTGCCCAGGAAGCCCCTAAGGTTGGTATTGCAAGATGAAGAGTCCCAGTAAGGTTGCTAGATTTAGCAAATAAAAATACAGGATCCCCAGTTAAATGTGAATTTCAGGTAAACAACGAACACTTTTTTAGTATAAGTATGTCCCATGCAGTATTTGGGGTACTCTTAACTGGTCATGCTCTATTTTATCTGGCAACCCTAAGTCTGAGACTGAAGGGTTGGGTGACTTCTCTCAGCTAGTTTTTAATTTTTCCTATTCCATGGAAGATGTGAAATGGCTTAGAATTCTTAATCTGATTTAATACTTAGCACTATAAAAAAGGGAAGCAGTATAAAGGCCCCAGCTGTGTTCATGTGTGTGTGTGTGTTATGTGTATGTTTGGTGAGTATAAGTTCATTTCCAATTGATTCTTTGGGAAGTTCTGTATCACAATAGAACAGAAGTTTCCTCTGACTAGATTTAATTGATTTACTCATTTACTTTAGAATATTTGCTGAGTACCTGTTAAATACCAAGCACTATGTCAAGTTAAGTGAAGACTCTGACTTCAGCACGTGTGATTTTTTTTTTACATCTTTATTGGAGTATAATTGCTTTACAATGGTGTGTTTCTGCTTTATAACAAAGTGAATCAGTTATACATATACATATGTTCCCATATCTCCTCCCTCTTGCGTCTCCCTCCCACCCTCCCTATCCCACCCCTCTAGGTGGTCACAAAGCACCCAGCTGATCTCCCTGTGCTAGGCGGCTGCTTCCCACTAGCTATCTATTTTACGTTTGGTAGTGTACATGTGTCCATGCCACTCTCTCACTTTATCCCAGCATACCCCTCCCCCTCCCCACATCCTCAAGTCCATTCTCTAGTAGGTCTGTGTCTTTATTCCCGTCTTGCCCCTAGGCTCTTCACGACATTTCTTTTTTTCTTAGATTCCATATATATGTGTTAGCATACGGTATTTGTCTTTCTCTTTCTGACTTCACTCTATATGACAGACTCTAGGTCCATCCACCTCACTACAAATAACTCCATTTCGCTTCTTTTTGTGGCTGAGTAATATTCCATTGTATACCTCCCAAAAGGCAAGAAACTCCCCACGTACGTGTGATTTTTTGATGTACAAATTGGATTTCTGTCTCGTATATTGGAGAACTCTGCAGTCAAGGAGAACCTGGCCCAGATGAAGCGGCCCCTGCTCCTCTCGGCCAAGCTGTGTGGAGGCTATAACGCCTATAAGACTGACTTGAGGAGACATGGCTGTGTTTCCCAGAGGTCAGTTGCGCTCTCTGAAGTCATCCCTGGCAGCCCTGTCCCCAGTGATATTCCCTTAAGGTCTGGCGGCTTCCCTCGGCTGCTGAGTGCTGCCCATCTCTCTGCTGTGTGAACTGCCTGACCTGACTGCTTTCTCTGCCTTTAGATGGATAAAACCAGTTTGATCTATGCCCTTGTCTGTACCACCTCCCTCAATGGGACTTAAAAGAAATCTGTAAAAGAAACCTTTAACTAGCTCATTTTGGCCATCCTGTGTAAGTGAGGCTAGACTCTGTGGGAAGGATGCTTGCTTCTTTGAAAACACCCTGCCAGTGCCAGACATGGCAATGCAGACAAACCATGGGAGCTTGCAAAGGATCCTTCAGTGGGAGAGGAGGGCTACACACCGGCTCAGTCTTCCTCCCTGCCGAGTGCTGACTCAGCCTCGCTTCTTCCCTTCTTTTACCTGATCTCCCCTCTTTCCCACACTCAGACCCTCTGTTCTCATCAAGCAGCCCATTGCCTCTGCCTGGCTCACTTTCCCCTTCTGGGAAGACCCCTGCTTTCTGGCCCATGGGTTAGGGACCAGCCCTTTCTCAAGGCTCACCTTAAGCCTCACCTCCTCTGGGAAGTCCCCCTTGATTGCACAAGATGCCTTTCTCTGATTCCTGTGCCACTTTATGTTTAGACCTTGTCGCGTTCCTTTTGTGTGTGTGAAGATCTTGGTTCCCCTGTTTATTTAGTTGAAAAACCCAAATAGTTAAATGAAGGAGTGAATGAAGGCTATAGGCATAGTGTATCCAGCACAGAATCCTGCTTTAGGAGATGCCCAAGAGATTTGGTGGAGGAGGAGGATGGGAGGAAAAGAGGGCAAGGAGAAGGACAAAAGAGTAAAAAGACTGTGTCCAAGTTCTGCTGCTGTAGGATCTTGGTTTCAGTCACTTCAGCTGCCTGAGCTTCAGGTTACTCATATAGTCAAGTAACCTTGTCAAGGTGGAAGGATGTTGTGAGATTGCACTGGTTGTCAAGGTGGGAGGATGGCAATGTTAATGGCAGCGATGATCATCTACCTCACAGGACTGTTTTGAGGAAGAAATATACAAGACTAGTGTTCTTTAGTACAAGATATCACAGTCCAGATTGCTTTGAGCTTGTGGCCCTTTATCTGGAGAATCTGAGATTTTTGTTACCAGGGGCCTTGGAGAGGTGGGATGAATGAGTCAACAGTAGAAAAAGAGACTGCAAAAAGGACAGCATTTGTGACTGTAATTCCACTTGTCCCAGGTCACCACTGTGGGATAGGAATAGGGGGCTGTGAGTGCATGGGATGGGGAAGGAGGTGACATTTTCAACTGGCCAGTAAAGTTCTCTTCATGTTAAGAGGCAGAACTGTACGATGGAGAAATCAGAGCAGGAGATTGTGCTGGGATTTTAAAAATATGCTATCTGAACATGGTCTTTCAAAGCAAACAAACAAGCAAAAACACCTCACAATAAATGAACAGAAGAGGTGTGTTTTCCTTTTGATCTCTTGAAACAGTTTTTGAAAGAGCGATGGAGCTAAACTCTAATGCCAGATAATTCTTAGTATGTGAGTGCTTTTAATAGCTAAACTGTGTGCTATTTGAGACCAGTGGAAAAGACTGTATTTTGAGAGAGTTGAAGAACTTGTGGAGTTGGTGATTGACTTTTGGTGGACTTAACTGCTCAGTTTATTGTGTGTTTATCTCCCCCCTTAGACCAGTGCTCAAGAAAGGAGGGGAAAGATTCCTTGAGAAGTCAGCTCAGGTTGTAAAACCTGCTGGGAGAGTTTTTGCTCTGGGTTGGGTATTAGGACCTTAATCCTTGTTGACTTTTTCCCCAGCTCTTGGCCTTAGGGCTCCCCACTCCATATGCTCCCCTGTAGATGGGTAACCCAGGCAGCCCTACTGGCTCAAGGCTGCCATGATTCCAACCAATTTGGGAGCATCTGCTGCATTTATGAATACATGCCAAGGAAGACAATTGCCTTTTAAAGATCACTCACTCACTTCATCAAGAAATAACTGCATGCAAAGAAGACAAATTCCTGCTTCTACTTCACGGAATTAGCAGAGATGGGGTGCATAAATTCCAGGTCGTTTGAGCAGCCCTGCCTGGGATGGTGCTCTAACTGCGGAGCCTTTGGACCATCTCTGTCACAGCAGGAAAATTTCCTTGAATTTAAAAGAAACTTATCGTTGCTCTAATTTTTTTTTTTTTTTTTTTTTTTTTTTTTTGCGGTACGCGGGCCTCTCACTGTCGTGGCCTCTCCCGTTGCGGAGCACAGGCTCCGGACGCGCAGGCTCAGCGGCCATGGCTCACGGGCCCAGCCGCTCCGCGGCATGTGGGATCTTCCCGGACCGGGACACAAACCCGTGTCCCCTGCCTCGGCAGGCGGACTCTCAACCACTGTGCCACCAGGGAAGCCCTAAAATCATAATTTTTTTAAAGACGGGTTTTTAAGTCTTCATGGGAGGGATCAGCCAGCATTCATTCTTATCTTTTAAGGTAAGTTGATCAAGTGTGTGTCCCAAGGTGGGGAGCGCAAGTTCTTGCTAATTAACAGTCATCATTTCGGTGAGTTAACATTTTTCTGGAGCAGTAGGAGGAGCAGTGAGGCAATGGATCAAGGGCTTAGGAAGAGGAGCCTTAGGGACCAGGCCACGTAGGGCCACAGTGGACATTCTTAGTCCTTACATGTCCCTCACACTGCCCAGAACAGTGAGCGGGTCAACCACATAACAGGGTAACAGGGACATCCTGAGGTGGGTATATAAAGAAGATGGACAGGACATTGGAAACAAATCACTGCATATGGCAGTGGAGCCAGTGTCAAATCTGGGGTGACACCAATGACCCAGTCTGGAGTGCCTGGCTTAGTGCTGCTGTCCCTGTGGAGGACTTCCCAAGCAGGAGCGTGTTTCCAGGAGATGTGCACTGGTAAAAATGAAGCTGGAGACCCTGGTGGAGATGCAGATGTCAGGTGTAGGTAGTTCATGGTCAGGACACAGCAAATGGAGTCCCTGCTCGGAGGGGCAGGAGAGAAGCCAGTGGATGGGAGCAGTGTGTAGATGAACCACTCTCATCAAAGGCCTGGAAGTAGTGAGCCCTTGTGAAAGTCCCTCAAACTCTCTGAGCTGGACACCCCTCCTTTCATAAATGGCAATAATAATAACTGAATCACAGCACTGGTTTGGTTGGGTAGATAAATGGAGTCAGTCACAGGAAAGTCATCAGTATTGGTTCCCAGAGAAAAGATAATCCTGTCCATCAGCATGGGGCTGGGGTATGAGCAGGGCTCCTGGTGTGGGGATCGGCTGGCAGAAGTGTCAGGATGGATAAGGTGTTCTTTCAGTCCCCAAACCTGGGTGGGGGGCAGGGGAGAAGTGAAGTGATCAGACTCCCGATATCCTGAACCAGGCAACCTGGCATTGAAGCCCAGATCCCTGTCCATTTCTGGGAGATCACAAACAGATGACACATCGTCTCTGTGCCTCAGTTTCCTCTCTAGAAAGGGTCCATTAGCTGCACAGGTTCTTCTTACTCTCTTACCACCTGAAACTCCTCCAGCATCACTGCCGGCCATATATGCGATATTCATAAGGCCCTTTCTCCAGTGTGAACTCTGATGTTTAATCAAGTGGCACCTTTGGGTGAAAGATTTACCACATTCCTTGCACTCAAAAGGCTTTTCTTCAGTGTGGATTTTCCTATGGATGCAGAGGAGCTGTCTTTGCTTAAAGGCTTTCCCGCATTCAGTGCACTCATAAGGCGTTTCTCCAGTGTGAACTCTGTGATGATCATAGAGAGAGGATCGGGTAGTAAAAGATTGCTCACATTTACTGCACTCATAAGGCCTTTCTCCACTGTGAACTCTCTGATGACGAAGAAGGCTAGAGCTACCAGTAAAACATTTCCCACATTCACTGCACTCATAAGGCTTTTCTCCACTGTGAACTCTCTGATGATACCAGAGGCTCCTCCTAGCAACAAAAGATTTCCCACATTCGCTGCACTCAGAAGGCTTTTCTCCGGTGTGAACTCTCTGATGTGCAAGGAAATTGGATTTGCGGGCAAAAGATTTTCCACACTGGGGGTATCGATAAGGTTTTTCTCCAGTATGAACTCTCTGATGTTCAATTAAGATGCACTTTTGGATGAAAGATTTAGCACATTCCTTGCATTCATAAGGCTTTTCTCCACTGTGGATTTTCCTATGTGCTCTGAGGTACTTCCTTAGCCTAAAGGATTTCCCACAGTCACTGCAGTCATAGAGCCTTCCTCTACAGTTAACTCTCTGATGTCCAAGGAGACCAGATTTGCGGCTAAAATATTTTCCACAATGGCTGCATTCATAAGGCCTTTCTCCAGTGTGAACTGGCTCATGCTGAATAAAGTTACATGTTTGGGTGCAGGCTTTCCCAAGTTTGCTGCACTCACAAAACCCTTTACTAGTAAGGACTCTCTCATCCTGAACAAGTATTTCTGTGTGGCTGGAGGCTTTCTTGCCTTCTTCCCAGCTGTGATGACCTGTTCCACTGTGAAAAACAGCTTCACACTCCTTACTGTTGTTCGGTTTCTTCCTGGTATTAGAGGCCTGTGGCTGAAGTCCCATGTTGGCCGCGAAGTCGTTCCCAATCTCCATGTAGGTAGGTAGATTCCCTATTGTGTGGATTGTGCAGCTCTTCCAAAATGAGCATCTCCCCATATCATATCACACGGGATTCTCTCTAATATGCGGCTTCTGGTGCTCTTGAAGGTTTGCAGTGAAATAAAATTGTTTCCCGCATGCCCCACATGTGTATGCTTTCTGCCCCCTATTTGTTCCTTGCTCCTCAGCCAAGTGCAAAATGTCTATCAAGACTGGGATGCACATCTTACAGGGCTGGGTCTTCTCAGGAGACAAACCTGCCCTGGGGGTCCTCATCTGTGACACTCCTTCTGCAGATACGCTCTGTTCAGAAGGTGTCTCTTCATCCTCAACTCCAGGAAAAGAACCTGCAGGAATTCCCTGGCAGTCCAGTGGTGAGGACTCGGAGCTTTCGTTGCTTTAGCCTGGGTTCAGTCCCTGGTCGGGGGACTAGGACACTGCAAGCCTGAATCCTTAGCTGCAACTTTGGGGCTACTGGTGCTAGGGCACTAAGGAGTAGGGATGCACTCTGGCTAGCCATAGTAACCACAGCACATGACCAAGCAGTTGAAGAAGAAAGCAGTATCTATGGTCCAGATGTGAGAATGACACAGCAGCCCCTAGGGAAAAGGTGAAAGGCAGGACCTAGCTCAGAGGATAGGGGTGGGTGTGAGGGCCTTACACAGCATGTATACAAGTGCAAAGTTCTCCACCATGACATCCAGGTACAGGTGTATCTGAACCTCATCAAGAAGACACCATTCCTCCCAGGAGGAGTACACGGCCACATCCTCAAAGGTCACACTGCCCTGAGATAGATCCGTCAGCGCAGGCGCCGCCATCGGATCCTTTGCGCGGAGTGGAGTGGTGACAGTCCAGCAACCGGGTCAGACTCGGCATGGTTACTCCCCACCTATTCAATAACTTATATCTATGTAGACTCCTAGATATTTACTTTATACTTTAGGTTGTACTTCAGTAAGACTTTATTTTATTGTTCAAATTGTTCCAGCTTGTCCTATAGGAGCTCTTTCAGTTTGCTCCTGTGTTTCTTTGACATACCCCTATTGTTGACTTTTGTTTGTTTTGCCCACTTTCTTATTTTCTTGTGCTACAAGATGCCCCAGACTCACCTTGTATATTTCCTGCCTTGGTCCTAGAGTCAACCATTTCTCCCTGGAGCGCTAGTTGCTTTTTGGAGAATGATATTAGAAACCAAGATCTGGGCACCAGATGTGTTTGTTCCCTGCTACTGCAGTGTCATTGCTTCTAGGCCCTCTCAGCTGACACAGCAAGAAAATATATGTGTATATATGCATGTCTGTAAATACTTCTATGTGTAACCATCTGTATGTATATTAAGTTAAACATGAGTTCATGCCAATATCTCTGACAATAATCCATTACCACGTGGCTTACTCTAGCCTATTCCCTTTACTTACCCGAAAACTCTCATTCCAACAGTGAGAAACCTGACTCCCACCATCTGCCATCCATTTACTTAATTATTCCATTCTGTACACACATATAGAGGTATTAGAATTGTTAACCTGTACCTGTGTAGGAAACAACTTTATCAGCTAAAGCACGGTGCTTCTGTACAGCTTCTTTTGCCTTTACTGTTACAGACTCCACTCATTTGCGAAGTGACTTAGGTCAGCACCTTTTCCCTCACCCCCTTCACTGCAGTTGTTTCATATATTTGTAGTATAGTTAAATTGTTTTCTCACATTTTGCATTCCATCCTGGGTTTTTCCCCACTTCCTAAATGATTTTTAAAAATATTTGGACACATTAAGATTGTATTGTAAAGTTCAGTAGGTTTGACAAATGCATAGCCTCATGCATCCACAATGACAGTATCATACAGACTAGTTTCACTGCCCTAAACAATTCCATGTGCTTCACCAATTCAGTTCTCCCATCCCAAACTCCTGGTGATCATTGATGTTTTCACTCTCTCTATAATTTTGCTTTTTTCCAGAATATCATATAATTGAAGTCATATAGTATGTAGCTTTTTCAGACTGGCTTTTTATTTATCAATATGTATTTAAGATTCCTCCATGTCTTTTTTTTTTTTTTTTTTGCGGTATGCGGGCCTCTCACTGTTGTGGCCTCTCCCGTTGTGGAGCACAGGCTCTGGATGCGCAGGCTCAGTAGCCATGGCTCACGGGCCCAGCCACTCCGTGGCATGTGGGATCTTCCCAGACCGAGGCACGAACCCGTGTCCCTTGCATCGGCAGGCGGACTCTCAACCACTGCGCCACCAGGGAAGCCCTCCTCCATGTCTTTTTATGGCTTGACAACTAATTTCTTTTTATTGCTGGGTAATATTCCATTGTAGGGATACACCAGAGCTTGTTTATCCACTCACATACTGAAGGACATCTTGGTTGCTTTCAGCTTTTGGTGGTTATGAATAAATAAAGCATCATTTGTATGCCGGTTTTTATGGACATAGTTTTCAAATCTGTTGGGCAAATAACTAGGAGTGTGATTGCTGCACTATGTGGTAAAACTATGTTTACTTTGTAAGAAACTGCCAAACTATCTTCCAGAGTGGCTGTACCATTTTGTATTCTCTCCAAGACATAACTTTAAAAAATTTTTTAATTGCAAAAATAAATGTTGGCATCAAATGAAAATTCTTTAGTAGTCAAACAAACAACCTAGCAGACCAAACAAGACAAATTGGGGAGCTGTATCTTCCCTACAGGTAGGCAGTTAATAACATTTCTAGGTGTTAGACCAACACTGTCCAATAGAACTTTATGTGCTGGTGGAAATGCTCTATATCTTTTGTGTCCAATTCAGTAGCAACTTGCCACATTTCCAGTGGCTACTGAGTATTTAAAATGTGGCTTGTATGACTGAGTATTTAAAATGTGGCTTTATCTGAGGAACTGAATTTTAAATTTTGTTTTAATTTAAGTAGTCACAGGCAGTTAACGGACATCTTATTGGATGGTACAGTTCTGGGCCACTCTAAGGATTTTGGCTTGTACTTGAGTGAGATGGGATGTCATGAAGGATTTTGCACAGGGCAGAGGAATGATCTGACTTACATTTTTAAGTTATAACCTCAGATTCTGTATTAGGAATAGACAGAAGGGGAGCAAGGACAGAGGCAGAGAGATCTGTTGGAAGGCTACTGCAATAAACTGGAAGAGATGACAGTGGTTTGGGCCAGGGTGATGGCAGTGCGGGTGGAGAGATGTGGTCAGATTCTGGATGTATTTTGAAGTTAAGGCCTATGCAAGGTAAATATTTGCCAAACACACACTCTATTTTTGACAAAGGTCATGGAATGAAAGTTCTTATTTGTTTTCAGTCTCATTTCTCTTAGATCTGCTTTCATTTCCTTTAAGCCACTGAGCCTTCCTGCTCCAGAGGTACCATGTTAAAATCTCAGTGGGTTTCTTACTGGTTTTCTTTCTCCTATTTTAAAGAGAATGATGAGGTATCTTATCTTCAAGCTATCACTGTAAGCATAGGGCTAGAATGAAGGAAGATGCACTTTTGGTTATCTTAATTTAAAAATTATTTTTGATGCATCCACTATGAGCTTGCATAAAAATAATTTCCGCCATGGTCTTGGGTCATATGTGGGTGGGGAGGAGGAAGGGGCCTGGCTGGGTTTCTATCAGGATCATATGTCAGCATTATAGGAATTCTAGAACCCAGCACTGTCCACTAGAAATATAATGTGAGCTACGTATGTAATATAAAATTTTCTGTTAAAATTTTAACATGTTAAAAAGCATAAAAAGAAACAAGTGGAATTAATTTTAAGAATATATTTTATTAAATCCAACAGATTCAAAATATGATTTCAACAGGCAATCAATATAAAAAATTATTAATGAGATGTTTTGCATTCTCTTCTCTCTGTACTAAGTCTTCACAGTCTGGAGTGTATTTTACACTTATAGCACATCTCAGTTTGGACTAGCTGCATTGTCAGTGGCTACCAAATTAGGTAGCACAGCTGCAAACATCTGCTGTTATGTTCAGATTGGGTGGGGGGCATGGTGGGGGAATTAAATTCCTAACTCATCATTGACGTCACAGACACTATTGGGGAATTAATTAAATATTAATATTGTATGATGTAATGTTAAGATTGTGTTGTATGAATATTGTATGCTGTGACTGGTGAGCAGTTTTGTAAAAACAAATGAAAAATTAAAATGTACACCAAATCTACCAAACTCAGACTGGAGTTGTCAGTCCATGATATTTCTAATAGTGTTCTAGAAACCTATACAGAAATAAATTGCTCCTTAAGAAAATCAAGGTATCTCCTTTTGGCCACCAGGAAGGGTTTTGAATAAAGTGCTGGAGAGAGACTTGCCCTAAGAGGAGGCTTTGGTATCTCACCAACCCTGAATTTCAGGTGCTTTGCCTTAACCGTGTGTTTTCTGGATCTTTCAGCTGAGGCGGGTGTTTGGAAATTGCCTGCCACCCTTTCCGCCAAAGTACTATCTCGCAATGACCGCATCTATGGCTGATGAGAGAAGGGACCGGTTGGAACAGTATTTGCAAAATGGTATGTATGTGGATTGTTTAAAATAGATTTATCGAGATGTGAGTCACCCATTTTATATATATACTCATGGTTTTTAGTATATTTACAGGATTGTGCAACCATCACCATAATCTAATCTGAGAACATTTTTACCACCCCAAAAAGAAATTTTATGCCTATTATCAGTCAATCCCTGTTTCTCTCCTCCACCAGCCCCTGTCTTTCTTTTTTTTTTTTTTTTTTTTTGCAGTACGCGGGCCTCTCACTGTTGTGACCTCTCCCGTTGCGGAGCACAGGCTCTGGACGCGCAGGCTCAGCGGCCATGGCTCATGGGCCCAGCCGCTCCGCGGCATGTGGGATCTTCCCGGACCAGGGCACGAACCCGCGTCCCCTGCATTGGCAGGTGGACTCTCAACCACTGCGCCACCAGGGAAGCCCAAGCCCCTGTCTTTATACACTAATTTACGCCTTTATAAATCTGCCTGCTCTGGATATTTCGTGTAAATGGAGTCATAAAATATGTGGTCTTTGTATTTGGTTTAAAAATGCTTTGTTTATATTCACCACCCCGCAGCTCCTTCCCCCGGGGGCTCTGTGTTGGCTTTGATTGTAGAAGTCAAAGAAATATCTCTGGATTAAGACTGAACAAACGGATAAAATGAATTGCTTACGTGAAAGCTCTCAGGAGATAGCGGAGATGTTTACTGGCAGTGCCAGAGTTGGTTATTCCATCTCTGTCTTCCCCAGGAGCCATGCTAAGGCACCAGGGATACTTGGAGGTCTGCTCTGGCCCTGTGAGGCTGGCAATACAGAGGTCCTGGCCCATTGCTGGCTTCCTGAAAAGTGTTGTGCACAACAGGACTGAACTCTCACAAAGAGAAGGGGGTGGGGAGAAATAGAAACATTGGCATTCAAGTATTTAAAGATTTAAAAAGGGGGAAATGGTATAGACATAAAATGTTTTTAAAATATAACCCGTCCAGGTCTTCCCTGGTGGCGCAGTGGTTGAGAGTCCGCCTGCCGATGCAGGGGACACGGGTTCGTGCCCCGGTCCGGGAGGATCCCACATGCCGCGGAGCGGCTGGGCCCGTGAGCCATGGCCGCTGAGCCTGCACGTCCGGAGCCTGTGCTCCGCAACGGGAGAGGCCACAACAGTGAGAGGCCCGCGTACCGCAAAAAAATAAAAAATAAAAAATAAAATAAAATAAAAATATAACCCGTCCAAAGAGTATAAAATGAAAGGTACATTCCCTTCCACCTCAGATTCCCAAGCCTCTAGAAGAAAACACTATTACAAGTGGCTTGTGTATTTCTCAGAAACCATCATGTGGATTCTAGTGTGTGGGTACATCCCTGTTGGTTAAACACAAATTGAAACTTACCTTATACACATTTCTGTATCTGAGTTTTTGAAACTTTTTATTCTGAAAGAATTTCTGATTTACAGAGAAGTTACAAAATTGATGCAAGATTTTCTGTATTCTCTTTACCCAGATTTCCCAAATGTTAACATTTTACATTTGCTTTATCATTCTCTCTCACTCTCCCATGTCTCTGTTTGTATTATGAATGTGTGCATACATATATATTATATGTAATTTTTTGAGATGCCTGTTTTGTGTATACACACCAGTTTACCCTTAAATACATCTATGTGTACTTCCTAAGATTGAGGACAACTCTTCTGTAACTACTGTATAGTAATCAAAATCAGGCAATTAGCATTGATATAATAATGCTATCTAATACAGAGACCTTATTCAAACTTCACCAACTACCCAACGAATGTCCTTCATAACAAAAGAAAAAAAGCTTTTTCTTCTGTATGATATTTTATTCCTTTTAAAATATTACTCTTACAGGTCATTCTAGGTGAGAGATTATAGATTTACCTCATTATTTCTCAGGGCTGCATATTTTTTTTTAAAACGTAGTAAATAGAAATTCTAGAAGTCATCTATTTTCCATTCATCTTTTGTAGTGGAGACTATACCTCTTTTAGACCTGTTAAATAAACGCTTTCAAGCTCAAAATGTAATATCTTTTGAATTTTCCTTCCTTCTTGGTTTGTGTTCTCATATCTTCATGAAATATTCCTTTTAACAGCTGACCTTTTCACAAATGATCACACTGCTTCAAGGGTCACTTCTCTAGGCCTGGCCTTTATCTGTAGTCAGGATGCTTCGTGAATCCTCTTGGAAGGCAAGGGAAGGAGGCAGTGCAGCATAGTGCTGTGACTGTGAACACAGGCTCTTTTCAGACCTAGAGTCAAGTCCCAGGTGTGTACCTCACTGGCTGTGTGACCTGGGGCAAGACACTTACCTTCTCTGATCTTCAGTGTCTTTATCTGTAAAATGGAGATACTATTTACTTCAGGTAATCTTCTTTTGTTGTGAAGATTAAGTGAGCTAAAATATACCAAGTGCTTTGCATAGTACCTGGTACTTAACAGTTGTACAGTAAATACTAGTTGGATGAACACTTTTTCAATAGATTTCTCCATCCCCAAGGATCCACGCTAATGACTGTAATGATTGGTCTGCACACATGGCACGCATATTCCAGAAAATAAGACACGAGCTTTTTCCCCCTTTAAAAAAGAGGGAGTACCTTTTATAAAAAAAAAGTTTCTCGTGTTACAGAGACACTCTCTCTCTTAGTTACTTTATTTTGAAAAACATGGCATCGTTTGGGAAGCACTACCTCAAATGACCTCAGTCAGTGCTAGTTTTGAATGCTGGTAGAAGTTATTTGACAAAATCAGTAAAACAGCAACAAAAAGAAAGGCATTTAATACAGATTTAGAAATTGGATAAGTTTAGCTCAAGTGCAGGGTCCAGGAGAGGACTTCTGGGGAGGAAGATAAGAAGTGAGGAAGCCGCTGAGAAGCACTTCACGTGTGAGTGTGAGGTCCTCAGGAAAGAGTCTTGGCCCATCCGCTTGGGCCACAGCGCTGGGTATTGGTATCTGGAGCTTTAAAACTGAGGGGGGAAATTGCTCTTATAAGTATAGAAGAATGAAATTTTAAATATCTGCCTTGTAATTGCTTTTTTTTTGGTAACCTCTTGAGAGCTTCTATCGTGAAAAGAGGTCCTCTCAATCAGTGTTTCTTGGTTGATTTAAAATTTTCAAATTACCAAGCATCTTGCTAAAGTGGGAGTCTTGGTCCAAGATTTTAGATCTTATTGCTGCCTCGTATTAACCTCATCATCCTTCTAGTAGGGGCAGCTAGATGGATATTGGGCCAGGGGTGTTCATGAATAAAGTAGGATTCCTGGAAACAGTCAGCCGGATTGGTGTGATGGGTTCATGCTGCCTGTGAGGCTACCTGGAGGAGGCGGGCTTTGTAGATTTTCTTGAATTTGAGAAGTCACAGGCTCCATCGCCTTCAAGGAGGCAGCAGTGCACTGGCAAGGCTTGGAGGGCTTTCTAGAGGACACAGCTGTTTAACAGAGCAGTCAACCCAGCCCAGTGGTAACCTGGCTCGCTGTCCCTGTTTTTCAGTAACCATGGACCCAAACATGTTGAGAAGTGATGTCTTCGTTGATTTTTTGAAACTGGTGCAGCTGGTAAGCTTGCTTCTCTTGACTAAGGTCATTATTTTACTGCAGAATATGTCTCCATGTGTGCTTTTCTGGTCATCAGCCCTACAGAGCCTGGATTCAGATAACATACATTCATTTGGAGTAACAGGAAAATGGTTCCTATTTTGTTGCTTTGGAAGTTTAGATTCTAGATGGAAAATTAAGTGTGTCACTTGACCTTTGGCCCATTTTATTTAAGCAGATACCGTTTTTCCTGTAGCTTAAGCATTGAGCATCTCAAAACTGGCCATGGAGAAGAGAACCTTTTATCATTAAGGGCCCCCATGACAATTGTGGGACCCTACTTTTGTAGCTGGGACTTCCAAGGGTGCCACAGTGAAGACCTCAGGACAGTAGTAATAGCCATGCCAGCTATCACTTGTATATTCTCTGCTCCTAACTTTATCGTAAATGGATCATGGAGAAAATTCAGTCTCAAGAGAATGACAGACAGCAACTCCCTTTCCTTTTTTGGTCTAAAGAACAACTGGCCTCTTGTCCCCTAGAGGCTGGAACTTGGCCAAGTACATTTGTTTAGCACGGCACCCATTCAGGTGGTACACATAGGAACATTTTTATGCCTGCATGTACATTCTTTTTTTTGAATATGTAGATTTAATTAATTAATTAATTTTTGGCTGCGTTGGGTCTTCGTTGCTGCACGCGGGCTTTCTCTAGTTGCGGCAAGCGGGGGCTACTCTTCGCTATGGTGCACAGGCTTCCCACTGCGGTGGCTTCTCTTGTTGTGGAGCATGGGCTCTAGGCGTGCGGGCTCAGTAGTTGTGGCTCACGGGCTCTAGAGCTCAGGCTCAGTAGTTGTGGCGGACGGGCTTAGTTGCTCCACGGCACGTGGGATCTTCCCGGACCAGGGCTTGAACCCATGTCCCCTGCATTGGCAGGCGGATTCTTAACCACTGCGCCACCAGGGAAGCCCTGCGTGTACATTCTTGACTAAATGGAAGAGCTTCAAAAGGATTGAAATTGCACAATGACATGATATTATTGAACTGGCTCCTTAGGTCAGGGAGGAATGATACCTTGATCAGACGTGTAAAAACTGGGAGCAAATTTGCATTTACTCAGTTGTTCAAGTGTGTTGACAAACTTACTGGTCCAGCCAACTGAGAAATGCTCCTAGAGCCTCCCCTCACATTGTATAGTTGCTCGTACTTTCACACACGCTTAATGGTATGTGTGTATATATATATATATATATGTGTGTATATGTATATACTTTTCTTTTCTTTGAAAAGATTGTTTATGAGGCGGTGCCGGTGGTAACATTCCAACAGCACAAAAGGGTCTATGATGAAAGTAACCTCGATCCCACCACGGGTCTCCAGGGCCCCCCGTCAGAGACAACAGTTGTTTACAGTTTAATATATGTCCCTTCTACACATTTCCATGCACATGCAAGCATTCATATGTATGCATATCCTTTTTTGCTTTACAGATAAGCACACACTCTACCCACTTTCTGAACCTTGTTTTTCAAAGTTTACATCTTGCAGATCATTCTGTGTGAATGCATGGAGTACAGTCAGCCGTGGTTCTGTCATCTTTGTGTGCATTATGGTTTTCGCTTTCAGTGCTTTCTAAAAATCATTCAGAGGGTGGCAGTGTTTTGGAGCTTTGTTTTGAGTGTCTTTTTTTCCTGATAATTTAAAGGAGTTTTTTTTTTTTTTAATGTGTTTTTCTTTCCTCCTTTCTTTCTTTCTTTTTAATTGGGATATAGTTGTTTTACTTACTTGTGTTAGTTTCTACTGTACAGTGAATTGAAGCAGAGTTCCCTGTGCTATACAGCAGGTTCTCATTAGTTATCTGTTTTATACATATTAGCATATATATGTCAATCCCAACCTCCCAATCCATCCCACCCCACCTTTCCCCACTTGGTGTCCATACATTTGTTCTCTACATCTGTTTTATTTGATTTTAGTGCTCTCAGTATTTTTTAATCTGTATAACTGCACAGAAACCTTTTGCCCCCGCTGCATTTTGCAGCGTTTCTTCGTGTTTCTTCTGATGAGATTTTCACTTTTGCAATGGCTTTATTTTTCGCTTCTGTTGCTTCCGTGAACTTGGCCAGCTTCCTTTCACGTCTATTCGCTTACCTCTTTTTTGAGACCTTGATCTGTTCTTTGAGGTCTGAGTTCAGAGAAGCCTTATTTTGATTAACACAGCCATTGTTTTCATCTCCTTGGTGGCATCACTTTTGGGGGGGATATATTTTTCACCCTTAGTTGGTCACGTTTCTTTCCTCCTTTCTTGTGGGATTTTTGCCTCTGGTTCTTCCCAGGTGATCTGTCAACTTTGAAAGGGGTGCATTCAGTGAGCCAGCTGATGGCTGACCCACAGTGTTGGGAGTTGCTGGAGCTGAGCTGGTGGAACCTGTCTGCCATATTTCTGGATCTTGCCTGTCCGTTTCTGAGGACTTTCTCACTAACACTTTGCCCCAGGCCAGAGCAGCATGTCTACAGTGAAACCCAAACCACAGTTCCTCTTATCAAGATCACATCTTCAACCATCCTGCTGACTAATCAGCCTCAGAACTGGCTTAGTGGTTAGGAGTGCAGGCTCAAAGTGAGATGGCCAAGGTTCAAATTTTGGCTGCCCTACTTTGGATTTGTGTTTACTTAGTCTCTTTGTATCTCAGTCTCCCCATCTCTCTTAGTGTTGTTGGGAGGATTAAGTGAGCCAGTTCTCCTAAGGCACTTGAATGTAATCTGGCCAATGTTATAACACCTATAAGGTCCTCCTGCTATCACCAACGCCAGTCCTTTTTCCTCTTCCCAGCCTGCTGAGAGATTGCTCCCGGCAAAGATGGCGGGCCTGTACATCTCTGCCCAGACACTAGGTGGTGTCAAATGGGCCCAGAGTTGTGCTCCCAGACCTGCCTAGTGCCTCCTGATGAACTGCTTTAACACAGCTTCTATGTGGCTTGAGTCCTGCCCGCTGCGTCTTTGTACCTCTGCTTCCCTCCTCCCTGACCAGACCCAATTTTCACCAGAGACAGCCCCTCTGAAAACCCAGTTGTCCAGGCTTGGGACCATTTTCAACTCCTTCAAAGATGGTGAGGTGTGGGTCTGCCAGACCATTAAAGGAGCCCAAGGAGCAGGGATTGGGAAGTTTCCCCACCTCAATATTTTACAGACCCCACCTAAATATTTTCACTGCCTTTGACAAGTGCCTGGCCTGCAGTTTTCCAGTGGTTATTGCCAAATAATCACACGCTCACAGGCGTGGCTCTCCAGGGCTCAGCAAGTACAAGCACATCTTCCTGTCTCTGGGTAAGGACACACCGTGTGAGAAACGTGAATACATGTGACCGCGTAGGAGCCTTCCGAGGAGCCTCTATCAAGGATGGCCAAAGGCAAGCTGCAGTCATCAGAGGGGGTTGCCTCTACAAGGCATTCAATCTGGGCCAGACCCAGTGCTTTCTGTGTGGTATCTCATTTATCCCTCACAACTTGTTGAGGATGGTGCTGTCAGTGTCTCTTTTTCAGGTTAAGTAATTTGTCCAAGGATCCACATCTTCATAAGTGAAAGCCCAGCTAGCCTGGATCCACTGATGTCATGAGATATTTCTAGAGTGGTGGCAGCCCCCCAGCCCCACCCCCCGCCAGGTACCCCTTGTTGTGTGTGTCTAGCCTCCACCCCACCCCGCCCCCCGACTTACCATGCTCTGTGCTTTTGCCCTGCAATTGCCTCTGAGATGAGGGGACTTTTGAAAACGCAAAACCAAAGTCTTTAGAGTAAAGACTTTTATGTTCCTGGTTCTTAATCTAAAGTGTGGACAACATGTTTGAGAAAAAGGAGACTAAGAAGGTATTTGGAATGGCTTTTGTATACTTGGGAAGTTAGGGGCAATTTATGTATCTGGGAAGTGTTGCCCACCATAGCTCTGGGGGCTCTAGGAAATGACTATTTCCCCATTTCCTCTTAAGAATGTTTTCCGTGTCCCTTGGAGTGAAATGATTAGGGCCAATTATTAAGTGTGATGGAAATTTAGAGGTTGGCGAGTCCAAATATGGATTTTCTTGGATAATAAAGCTCAGGGTAAGCACCGTGGCTACCAGACATTCTTCTGCCTCAGAGCAGAATATCAATAAAGCACACTGATGGAGCTTCTTTGATAAATTAAACAATTTCTCAGGGTGTTACATTCGATTTGAAAAGAATTAGCACATGTTTCAAAATGTGTTAAGGCAGCCCAGGGTATTGGAGGATTTCGAGGTTTCTTAAAGATAAATGCATTCCGTTTACTACTGTGAATTGTAAGTTTTAATTCCTGATCTGCCCTAGATCAAGATAAGTTTTGTTTTTCTACAATCCAAACCCACCACTTTGGTTTTTTCCCTCTAATTGTGTTTTTGTATGGCTTTTACATTTTATAAATTATATATGTGCAAGTAAAATTCAGATATCACAAATAGAGCCAAATTCCTCCTTGATCACCGCTCCAAATGTTTTATCTGTCATTCACTTGCTTTTATTTCATAATACAAAGGTTTTTCAATGGTTTATTTCTCCTCTTTACCATATTGTTCTAAAAATGTTTATTTTTTTAATCAAAGCAAAATGTGCTGATAGTTTTAAAAGTAAAATAGTGCTAGAAAGGATTATACCATAACCATCTCCTGCTTTCCAGAGGCAATGGC
Source organism: Platanista minor (assembly GCA_004363435.1). Taxonomy (NCBI): domain Eukaryota; kingdom Metazoa; phylum Chordata; class Mammalia; order Artiodactyla; family Platanistidae; genus Platanista; species Platanista minor. The sequence goes on along the minus strand of RJWK010027943.1, from coordinate 146 downwards.
TTTCAAATCTTTTAGCTTTTTCTTCAGATATTTAAATATCTAGAGGTTAATGATATACATCTCTTTCCCTTGTTCTTCAATTTGAAGACATTATCCACTGACTGCCTGTTATGGGGGACGAGGATTCAGCTTTCTTGTATCACCTT
>RJWK010027942.1:0-26133 GCA_004363435.1 Platanista minor | reverse complement strand
CTCTTCTTCTTCTGGAACCCCTATAATTCGAATGTTGGTGCTTTTAATGTTGTCCCAGAAGTCTGTGAGACTGCCCTCAGTTCTTTTCATTTATTTTCCTTTATTCTGCTCTGCAGTAGTTATTTCCACTATTTTATCTTCCAGATCACTTATCCGTTCTTCTGCTTTAGTTATTCTGCTATTGATCCCTTGTAGAGTATTTTTAATTTCATTTACTGTGTTGTTCATTTTGCTTGTTTCCTCTTTAGTTCTTCTAGGTCCTTGTTAAATGTTTCTTGCATTTTCTCTATTCCATTTCCAAGATTTTGTATCATCTTTACTATCATTATTCTGAATTCTTTTTCAGGCAGACTGCCTATTTCTTCTTCATTTGTTGGGTCTGGTGGGTTTTTATCTTGCTCTTTCATCTGCTGTGTGTTTTTTCTGTCTTTTCATTTTGCTTATCTTACTGTGTTTGCGTTCTTCTTTTCACAGGCTGCATGTTCGTAGTTCCCATTGTTTTTGGTGTCTGTCCCCAGTGGCCAAGGTTGCTTCACTGGGTTGTGTAGGTTTCCTGGTGGAGGGGACTAGTGTCTGTGTTCTGGTGGATGAGCCTGGATCTTTTCTTTCTGGTGGGCAGGTCCATGTCTGGTGGTGTGTTTTAGCTTGTCTGTGGCATTATTATTATTTTAGGCAGCCTCTCTGCTAATGGGTGTGTTTGTGTTCCTGTCTTGCTTGTTGTTTGGAATAGGGTGTTCAGCACCGTAGCTTGCTGGTTGTTGAGAGAAGCTGGGTCTTGGTGTTGAGATGGAGATCTCTGGGTGATTTTCGCCATTTGATATTACGTTGAGCTGGGAAGTCTATTGTGGACCAGTGTCCTGATGTTGGCTTTCCCACCTTGGAGGCACACCACTGATTCCTGGCTGAAGCCCCAAGAGCGTTTCATCCACATGGCTCAAAATAAAAGGGAGAAAAAAATAGAAAGACAGAGTATAATATAAAGTAAGGTAAAATAAAGTTATTAAAATAAAAAAATAATTATTAATATTTTTTAAATAGTAAAAAAAAAGAAAAACAAAAGGACAGACAGAACCCTAGGACAAATGATGAAAGCAAAGCTATACAGACAAAATCTCACATGGAAGCATACACATGCACTCTCACAAAAAGAGGAAATGTGGTAAAAATAATATAACTTGTTCCCAAAGTCTACCTCCTCAATTTGGGGTGATTCATTGTCTATTCATGTATCCCACAGATGCAGGGTACATCAAGTTGATTTTGGAGATTTAATCTGCTGCTCCTGAGTCTGGTTGGAGAGATTTCCCTTTCTCTTCTTTTTTTGCACAGCTCCCGGGGTTCATTCAGCTTTGGATTTGGACCCGCCTCTGCATGTAGGTCATCTGAGGGCATCTGTTCTTCGCTCAGAGAGGAAGGGTTAAAAGAGCAGCTGATTCGGAGGCTCTGGCTCACTCAGGCCGGGGCTAGATAAGGATACGGATGCAGGGTGAGCCTGAAGCAGCAGAGGGCAGCAAGACGTTGCAGCAGCCTGAGGCACGCTGTGCATTCTCCCGGAGACATTTTCCCTGGATCACGGGACCCTGGCATTTGTGGGCTGCAGAGGCTCCCGGGATGGGAGGTGTGGATAGTGACCAGTGTTTGCATGCATGCTTCTTGATGGCCACAGCAGCATCCTTAGCATCTCTTGACAGTCTCTGTGGTCCCCACTGTTAATTGTGGCTCTCACCCATTTCTGGAGCTCCTTTAAACAGCGCTCTTAATCCCCTCTCCTCGTGCACCAGGAAACAAAGAGGGAAGAAAAAGTCTCTTCCCTATTCGTCAGGTCCAGACTTTCTCCCAGATCCCTCACAACTAGCCATGGTGCACTAAACCCTTCAGGCTGTGTTCACACCAGCAGTCCTCTCCCTGGTATTCGACCTCCAAAGCTGGAGCCTCAGCTCCAAGCCTCCGCCCACCCTGGTGGGTGAGCAGACAAGCCTCTTGGGCTGGTGAGTGCTGGTTGGCAGCAATACTCCATTCGGGAATCTCTCCGCTTTGCCCTCTGCACCCCTGTTGCTGCATTCTCCTCTTTGGCTCCGAAGCTTCCCCCATCCACCACCCCAGTGTCCACCCACAAAGGGGCCTCCTAGTGTGTGGAAACATTTCCTCCTTCACATCTCCCTCCCACTGGTTCAGGTCCTGTCCCTATTCTTTTGTTTTTGTTTTTTTTTTCTTTTTTCTTTTGCCTTACCCAGGTACGTGGGGAGTTTCTTGCCTTTTGGGAGGTCTGAGTTCTTCTGCCAATATTCAGTGGGTGTTCTATAGGAGCAGTTCCATGTGTAGATGAATTTCTGATGTATCTGTGGGGAGGAAGGTGATCTCCTTGTCTTACTCTTCCGCCTTCTTCCTCAACTCTCCGTCTGTATTGTTTTGATGGAACTTTAGAAATTGAACCTACAATCATCAAAGTGATAGCTATACAATATTAAAATAAAATTAATGCAAAGTACTTTAATTAGAACATACCCTTTGCCTTCTGAGCTGATGATTTCCTTTAGAGGATTTTGGTAGGGGAAGCAAGGTCTATGTCACCATTACATTCTTCTAAAGATGAGTTTAAAAGTCTTTATACTTAACCCAAAAGAACAAGTATTATGTAAAAAGAAACATATCATGGTGTTTTAGGGGATATTCAAAAGACTCTTTTAGGGTCGCTTTTGTACTTAAACACTTTTTTTTTTCATTTTAACATACACAAACACCTAGAAGTAGAAGCAATTCAAATAATTTGAATCTGAATTATATTTAGTATTTGTTTAACATGTTATTCTAATTTTATCCATTTAAAATATAAATACATAAATGCTTAGGAAAGAAGGACTCAAAATTAATGGTTGTTCCTTTTTACCTACTATCTGATATTTAATAATACAACACTTGTTTAGCAATATTAATATATTTTAATCATTACACAATGCCCCATAAAATGCATCAAAGCACAGAGTACTTAAAAAGATAGATGAAATCAAGTAGTAAAGCAAGATGCAGCTGAACACTTTATTAAAGAGAATATACAGGGCAAATCTAGCTTAAAGAAAAAAAAATTTTCTTGTTTGGTTCTTATTTTTAAGTTTAAGATGGAATATTTTGTTAACTTTGAAATGTCCCTCTATGAAAATTTTAATCATAACTGTATTTAAATACTAATTTTAAATGAAACCAATAAGAGGCCAAAATTTTAATTTTAGCTTACTTGTATAGTATTTTTTGTTGTTATATAAAGACATTTGCTACAATCATACAGGTAAATACTTGTAAAATCATAAATTAGTACATAGAATATAGAGAAGGGAAAGTGAGATTGCTTTTAATTTAATTAAGCCTCTGAGTTAATAGATTTATTTTCCTTTTTGACCAGATAGATATTACATTCAGCTATACTTGTCCTAAGGTCATTTTAATGTCTTCAGATACTTATTCTCGAAGTTAGAAGTCTTAGGAAGGTGTCTAATGGGTTGATATTGCTTTAGTTTTTACCTGATTTCATATTTATCAGTGAAATATTTCATTTTATTAATAGCAAGAAGCCAGACAAAATGAAGCAGCTGGACTGTCTATAGGTGTGCACAGTAATGTAAGGAAAATGCTGATGGGGCTACATTTCTCTTGTTCAGATACCTAAGGGAGAACTTCCACCACATGTACAAAAACAGAGCAAAAGACTTATAAAAAATAGTTATCATGGCAGAATGAACTAAGAGAACTCAATATCTAAATAATAATTTCTACCCTTTATTGAGAATTCACAATGATTTTTGTGCTAGTTGTCTCACACAAATCACAAGAAGAGTCTAGCTCCTGGCTAAAAACCCAGGTAGGATTTTTCATATCCAATTATAAGCAGTTAATTACAAAGATTTTACCTGGAAGGCTTCACAGGACAAGGTTATCTTCTCAATACCATGCTTGGTATATAGCCAAATGCATTGAGTACCTGAGGGCAGTTGCAGTCAAAACTTAGGCTTCCCTGATCAGCCATGTTCTTATGCATGTCTGCATTTCTAGCCCAGACATCTTCATTCAGAGGTTTCTTTGTTTGGAGTATAATAGCTTTTTTTAACATCTTTATTGGAGTATAATAGCTTTACAATGGTGTTAGTTTCTGCTTTATAACAAAGTGAATCAATTATACATGTACATATGTTCCCATATCTCCTCCCTCTTGCGTCTCTCTCCCTCCCACCCTCCCCATCCCACCCATCCAGGTGAACACAAATCACCAAGGTGATCTCCCTGTGCTATGCGGCTGCTTCCCACTAGCTATCTATTTTACGTTTGGTAGTGTAAATACGTCCATGCCACTCTCTCACTTTAACACAGTTTACCCCGCCCCCTCCCCATATCCTCAAGTCCATTCTCTAGTGGGTCTGTGTCTTTATTCCCGTCTTGCCCCTAGGTTCTTCACAACATTTTATTTTTTCTTAGATTCCATATATATGTCTTAGCATATGGTATTTGTCTTTCTCTTTCTGACTTACTTCACTCTGCATGACAGACTCTAGGTCCATCCACCTCACTAAAAATAACTCCATTTTGTTTCTTTTTTGGCTGAGTAATATTCTATTGTATATATGTGACACATATTCTTTATCCATTCATCCGATGATAGACACTTCGGTTGTTTCCAACTCCTGGCTATTGTAAATAGAACTGCAATGAATATTTTGGTACATGACTCTTTTTGAATTATGGTTTTCTCAGGTTATATGCCCAGTAGCGGGATTGCTGGGTCATATGGTATTTCTATTTGTAGTTTTTTAAGGAACCTCCATACTGTTCACCACAGTGTCTGTACTGATTCACATTCCCACCTGCAGTGCAAGAGTGTTCCATTTTCTCCACTCCCTACCCAGCATTTATTGTTTCTAGATTTTTTGATAATGATTCTTCTGACTGGTGTGAGATGATGTCTCATTGTAGTTTTGATTTGCATTTCTCTAATGATTAATTATGTTGAACATTCTTTCATGTGTTTCTGGGCAGTCGGTATATCGTCTTTGGAGAAATGTCTATTTAGGTTTTGGCCCATTTTTGGAGCGGGTTGTTTTTTTTGTTGTTATTGAGCTGCATGAGCTGCTTGTAAAAATTGGAGATTAATCCTTTGCCAGTTGCTTCATCTGCAAATATTTTTTCCCATTCTGAGGGTTATCTTTTGGTCTTGTTTATGGTTTCCTTTGCTGTGCAAAAGCTTTGAAGTTTCACTAGGTCCCATTTGTTTATTTTTATTTTTATTTCCATTTCTCTAGGAGATGGGTCAAAAAGAATCTTACTGTGATTTACATCATAGAGTGTTCTGCCTATGTTTTCCTCTAAGAGTTTAATAATTTCTGGCCTTACCTTTAGGTCTTTAATCCATTTTGAGCTTATTTTTGTGTATGGTGTTAGAGAGTGTTCTAGTCTCATACTTTTACATGTACCTGTCCAGTTTTCCAAGCACCAATTATTGAAGAGGTTGTCTGCTCTCCACTGTACTTTCCTGCATCCTTTATCAAAGATAAGGTGACCATATGTGTGTGGGTTTATCTCTGGGATTTCTATCCTGTTCCATTGATCTATATTTCTGTTTTTGTGCCAGGACCATACTCTCTTGATTACTGTAGCTTTGTAGTACTGTCTGAAGTCAGGGAGCCTGATTCCTCCAGCTCCGTTTTTTGTTCTCAAGATTGCTTTGGCTATTCGGGGTCTTTTGTGTTTCAATACAAATTGTGAAATATTTTGTTCTAGTTCTGTGAAAAATGACAGTGGTAGTTTGATAGGGACTGCATTGAATCTGTAGATTGCTTTGAGTAGTAGAATCATTTTCACAATGTTGATTCTTCCAATCCAAGAACATGGTATATCTCTCCATCTCTTAGTATCATCTTTAATTTCTTTCAAAAGTGTCTTATAATTCTCTGCATACAGGTCTTTTGTCTCCTTAGGTAGGTTTATTCCTAGATATTTTACTCTTTTTGTTGCACTGGTAAATGGGAGTGTTTTCTTGATTTCACTTTCAGATTTTTCATAATTAATGTATAGGAATGCCAGAGATTTCTGTGCATTAATTTTGTATCCTGTTACTATACCAAATTAATTGATTAGCTCTAGTAGTTTTCTGGTAGCATCTTTAGGATTCTCTATGTATAGTATCATGTCATCTGCAAACAGTGCCAGCTTTACTTCTTCTTTTCCGATTTGGATTCCTTTATTTCCTTTTCTTCTCTGATTGCTGTGGCTAAAACTTCCAAACCTATGTTGAATAAGAGTGGTGAGAGTGGGCAACCTTGTGTTGTTCCTGATCTTAGTGGAAATTCTTTCAGTTTTTCACCATTGAGGACGATGTTGGCTGTGTGTTTGTTATATATGGCCTTTATGATGATGAGGAAATTTCCCTCTATGTCTACTTTCTACAGGGTTTTTATTATAAATGGGTGTTGAATTTTGTCGAAAGTTTCTCTGCATCTATTGAGATGATCATATGGTTTTTATCCTTCATTATTTTTTTAACCTTTTTACTGGAGTATAACCATTTTACAATGGTGTTAGTTTCTGCTTTACAACAAAGTGAATCAACTATACATATACATATGTTCTCATATTTCCTCCCTCTTGCATCTCCCTCCCTCCCACCGTCCCTATCTCACCCATTAAGGTGGTCACAAAGCACTGAGCTTATCTCCTTGTTCTATGCGGCTGCTTCCCACTAGCTGTCTATTTTATATTTGGTAGTGTATATATGTCCATGACACTCTCTCACTTTATCACAGCTTACCCCTCCCCCTCCCCATATCCTCAAGTCCATTCTCTAGTAGGGTAGTGTCTTTATTCCCATCATGCCCCTAGGTTCTTCACGACATTTCTTTTTTTTGTAGATTCCATATATATTTGTTAACATACGTTATTTGTCTTTCCATTTCTGACTTACTTCACTCGGTATGACAGACTCTAGGTCCATCCACCTCACTACAAATAACTCCATTTCATTTCTTTTTATGGCTGAGTAATATTCCATTGTATATAGGTGCCACATCTTCTTTTTCCATTCATCCAATGATGGACGCTTAGGTTGTTTCCATCTCCTGGCTTTTGTAAATGGAGCTGCAATGAACATTTTGGTACATGACTCTTTCTTAATTATGGTTTACACAGGGTATATGCCCAGTAGTGGGATTGCTGGGTCATATGGTAGTTCTATTTGTAGTTTTTTAAGGAACCTCCATACTGTTCTCCATAGTGGCTGTACCAATTCACATTCCCACCAGCAGTGCAAGAGTGTTCCCTTTTCTCCACAGCCTCTCCAGCATTTATTGTTTCTAGATTTTTTGATGATGGCTATTCTTACTGGTGTGAGATGATGTTTCATTGTAGTTTTGATTTGCATTTCTCTAATGATTATTGACGTTGAGCATTCTTTCATGTGTATGTTGGCAGTCTGTACAGCTTCTTTGGAGAAATGTCTCTTTAGGTCTTCTGCCCATTTTTGGATTGGGTTGTTTGGTCTTTTGTTATTGAGCTGCAAGTGCTGCTTGTAAATTTTGGAGATTAATTATTTGTCAATTGCTTCATTTCCAAATATTTTCTCCCATTCTAAGGGTTGCCTTTTGGTCTTGCTTATGGCTTCCTTTACTGTGCAAAAGCTTTGAAGTTTCATTAGGTCACATTTGCTTATTTTTGTTTTTATTTCCATTTCTCTAGGAGACGGATCAAAAAGAATCTGACTCTGAGTTATATCATAAAGTGTTCTGCCTATGTTTTCCTCTAAGAGTTTGATAGTTTCTGACCTTATATTTAGGTCTTTAATCCATTTTGAGCTTATTTTTGTGTATGGTGTTAGGGAGTGTTCTAGTCTCGTACTTTTACATGTACCTGTCCAGTTCTCCCTGCACCACTTTTTGAAGAGGTTGTCCTTCACCACTGTACATTCCTGCCTCCTTTATCAAAGATAAGGTGACCATATGTGTGTGGGTTTATCTCTGGGCTTTCTATGCTGTTCCAGTGATCTATATTTCTGTTTTTGTACCAGAACCATACTTTCTTGATTTCTGTAGCTTTATAGTCCAGTCTGAAGTCAGGGAGCCTGCTTCATCCAGCTCTGTTTTTCATTCTCAGGATTGGTTTTGGTTATTTGGGGTCTTTTTTGTTTCCATACAAATTGTGAAATTTTTAGTTCTTGTTATGTGAAAAATGCCAGTGTAGTTTGATAGGGATTGCATTGGATCTGTAGATTGCTTTGGGTAGAACAGTCATTTTCATAATGTTGATTCAATCCAAGAATATCATATATTTCTCCATCTATTAGCATCATCTTTAATTTCTTTCATCAGTGTCTTATAATTCTCTGCATTCTTGTCTTTTGTCTCCTTAGGTAGGTTTATTCCTAGATATTTTATTCTTTTCATTGCAATGGTAAAAGGGAGTGTTTTCTTGATTTCACTTTCAGATTTTTCATCATTAGTGTATGGGAATGCCAGAGATTTCTGTGCATTAATTTTATATCCTGCTACTTTACCAAATTTATTGATTAGCTCTAGTCGTTTTGTGGTAGCATCTTTAGGATTCTCTATGTATAGTATCATGTGATCCATTCTGGAGACTGGTCCATGTGCCCTTGAAAAAATGCATCATATTCTGCTATGGTTGGATGACTGATTTGTGAATGTCTGTTAGGATTTTTGGGTTTATATTGTTGCTAAAGAGCTCTATTTCCTTATTGATTTTTTGTCTAGATATTCTACCATTTATTGAAAATGAGGTATTGAAGCCTCTAAGATTTGTAGAAGACTCTATTTTTTACCTCAAATCAATCAATATTTGCTTCACATATTTTGGTGCACTGGTTGTTTGAGGTATATATGATTTTGCCTGTTATATCTTCTTGATAAATTTACCCTTTTATCACTACACAGAATTCTTCTTTTCTCTTGTAACCATTTTTGTCTTAAATTCTATTTTGGCTAATTTTTGTTTAGCCACATGTCTTTCGTTTTGGTTACTATTTACATGGAACACCTTTTTCTACCCTTACACTTTCATTTTATTTGCATCTTTGGATCTAAGGTGAGTTTCTTGTTGACCGTATCTAATTGGGCCATTTTGAAAATACAGAGTATAATCCATTTAAATTTACCATAATTATTCAGTACTTATAAAGAAGGACTAACTTCTGCCACTTTGCTAGTTGCTTTTGTATACCTTATATTTTCCCCTCATTTCCTAAATTTTTGCTTTGTTTGTGTTTAGTTGTCAGGCAAGAATATTTTTTAATTGCTTTTTTCTTGATTCAACATTCACTTGCTACTGTAATGATTTGACTGTTTTCAGAGTCTTAACAAAGTTGGTTCTGATCGTTTTTTGCTTATTTTTCAGTGTTTCTGTGGAATAAAGAATGTTTTCATCTGACTTCTTCACCATTTTGCTGACATCCATCCCCAGGATTTGTTTTGTTCTGGTGTGTTTTGCCTGTTCTTCGAGAGTCTACTCATGTCTCTGTGTTTGCTTCATTTTATTTTCTTTAGTTTACATGGCAGAAAATGGTTGCTAACCGCTCCTGAACTTTTGCCAAATGGATACTGATTGAGAGCTTTTGCTCAGTTTAAGTTGTGACATTCTTGAGTAAAAGAGTTTAATTTGTGCAGCTTTGGTCACATTCCCTCACCTGAACTAATCAACTGTGTTCAGTGACAGGGTTTTATTATCCTCATAGAGGCTCCCATAATAACCATGTGGCTTGGTTGAAGATGGGGTGTTGTGAGAAGTAATAATGAGATGTGCCAAGCTGATGGTGAGCCTTGGGTTAATATGTACCTAGTGGAATAAATAATATTTGTCCCAAGATTGAAGTTCAATATCTTTTAATACCTTCTTAATTCTACTTCACAAACAATTGTCCTCCTTAAATTAATTATTCATAAATTCATTTTTCATAACTCCTTTCCATATTTTTCACCACTTGAATCTAAGATACAGTTATATAAATTCCATATCTAGCAGTGTCTTTTATACTTGATGATGACAACTATGTGTTCAGTGCACATTTCCCCAGTTACTTGAAAAGGTTAATAGATCTGTCAGTAATTTTACTTGTTTTCTGGGAATCATTTTTACTGTTGCAGAAGATAGCTGAAAGAAGCATAATACAAAGATTTACAACAAATCTTAGTGGTAATAACAAAAGATAGCCTGTGCTGAGAAATAACAATTTGAAGCAGAGAGATGGATTTTTTTTTAACATATTTATTTATTTTGGGCTGTGTTGGGTCTTCCTTGCTGTATGCGTGCTTTGTCTAGTTGCAGTGAGTGGGGGTTACTCTTCGTTGTGGTGCATGGGCTTCTCTTTGCAGTGACTTCTTTTGTTGCGGAGCATGGGCTCTTGGCATGCGGGCTTCAGTAGTTGTGGCTCATGGGCCCTAGAGTGCAGGCACAGTAGTTGTGGTGCATGGGCTTTGTTGATCTGTGGCATGTGGGATCTTCCCAGACCAGGGCTTGAACACATGTCCCCAGCATTGGCAGGCAGATTCTTAACCACTGAGCCACCAGGGAAGTCCATGGAGAGAGATGTATTTTTGAGGTAAAATATTTTACCATTCATAAGTCAATTTTGCTGAGTAGGAGGTACTTCCAGCATTGTCTTTGGCTGAATTTCAAATACCAGATTGACTATATCATCCCTTTTGGAAATGACTGTAGGCCACATGCTGTCCTTGACAGCTATACCCTTATGTGCAGAAACCAACCAGTTTCTGGCCTCACTTAGAAAAATAATAGAATAATTTAGCAGTCACCTGGAGGAAAATAGTCCTTTACTATATTTCTTGAATATCCAGTTACAAATAGAATATTGATAAAATATGTAAAGAATTCTGTTACTGTGCTTTCACCATTCTTAGTTAATCAGAAACTCCAAATAATTATGGAGCATGCCATTGAAGATATCTTCCCATTTGCTGCATTGCTTTGTTTACTGAAGGATAACTTTGCAGAAGTTTCTTAAAATCCTTGTTCATTCCAGTAATTTCACTTGCTCTTGACGGTCTTTTTAAAGTGAATTATATCTATTATATGTAATTAAAATGATTATAAAACTTTGGTTAAAATAATTTGGTTATCAAATGGATCATATGTGAAGCAATAGAATGCAAGTATCACCGAAAGATATACTATTAAAGGCATAAGATGTGATGGAAGGAATGTCTTTAAAAGCACAGAGATGGGGAAAACTAATGACAAGAAAATATGGGCTAAACCCAATTCTTGCACCAGTCCAAACATATTATTACCACCTAAGAGAAATCCAATTTATTTTTTATGTCTGGTGAAATTGTGCAAATACAGGGTACATTTATATCTCATATGTCACGCATGTTTTCCTTTTTTGTTCTTTTTTAGATCTTTATTGGAGTATAATTGCTTTACAATGGTGTGTTAGTTTCTGCTTTATAACAAAGTGAATCAGTTATACATATACATATGTTCAAAAATCTCCTAGATCTTGCATCTCCCTTCGTCCCACCCTCCCTTTCCCACTCATCCAGGTGGCCACAAAGCACCAAGCGAATTTCCCTGTGCTACGCGTCTGCTTCTGACTAGTTATGTATTTTACGTTTGGTAGTGTACATATGTCCACGACACTCTCTCACTTTGTCACAGCTTACCATTCCCCCTATCCATATCATCAAGTCCATTCTCTAGTAGGCCTGTGTATTTATTCCCGTCTTGCCCCTAGGTTCTTCACGACATTCCTTTTTTTCATAGATTCCATATGTATGTGTTAACATATGGTATTTGCCTTTTTCTGACTTACTTCATTTTGTATGACAGACTCTAGGTCCATCCAACTCACTACAAATAACTCCATTTCATTTCTTTTTGTGGCTGAGTAATATTCCATTGTATATATGTGCCACATCTTCTTTATCCATTCATCCAATGATGGACACTTAGGTTGTTTCCATCTCCTGGCTATTTTAAACAGAGCTGCAATGAACATTTTGGTATATGATTCTATTTGAATTATGGTTTTCTCAGGGTACATGCCCAGTAGTGGTATTGCTGGGTCATATGGTAGTTCTATTTGTAGTTTTTAAGGAACCTCCATACTGTTCTCCATAGTAGCTATACCAATTCACATTCCCACCAGGAGTGCAAGAGTGTTCCCTTTTCTCCACACCCTCTCCAGCATTTATTGCTTCTAGATATTTTTGATGATGGCCATTCTGACTGGTGTGAGATGATATCTCATTGTAGTTCTGATTTGCATTTCTCTAATGATTAAGGTTGTTGAGCATTCTTTCATGTGTTTGTTGGCAGACTGTATATCTTCTTTGGAGAAATGTCTATTTAGGTCTTCTGCCCATTTTTGGATTGGGTTGTTTGTTTGTTTTTTGTTATTGAGCTGCATGAGCTGCTTGTAAATTTTGGAGATTAATCCTTTGTCAGTTGCTTCATTTGAAAATATTTTCTCCCATTCTGAGGGTTGTCTTTTGGTCTTGTTTATGGTTTCCTTTGCTATGCAAAAGCTTTTAAGTTTCACTAGGTCCCATTTGTTTATTTTTGTTTTTATTTCCATTTCTCTAGGATGGGGGTCAAAGAGGATCTTGCTGTGATTTATGTCATAGAGTGTTCTGCCTAGGTTTTGCTCTAAGAGTTTGATAGTTTCTGGCCTTATATTAAAGTTTTTAATCCATTTTTAGCTTATTTTTGTCTGTGGTGTTAGGGAGTATTCTACTCTCATACTTTTACATGGTACCTGTCCAGTTTTCCTAGCACTACTTAATGAAGAGGATGTCCTTTCTCCACTGTACATTGTTGCGTCCTTTATCAAAGTTAATGTGACCATATGTTTGTGGGTTTATCTCCGGGATTTCTATCCTGTTCCATTGATCTATATTTCTATTTTTGTGCCAGTACCATACTGTCTTGATTACTGTAACTCTGTAGCATAGTCTGAAGTCAGGGAGCCTGATTCCTCCAGCTCTGTTTTTTTTTTTTTTTAACATCTTTACTGGAGTATAATTGTTATATAATGGTGTTAGTTTCTGCTTTATAAAAAAGTGAATCAATTATACATATACATATGTTCCCATATCTCCTCCCTCTTGCGTCTCCTTCCCTCCCACCCTCCCTATCCCACATATCCAGGTGATCACAAAGCACCGAGCTGATCTTCCTGTGTTATGTGGCTGCTTCCCACTAGCTGTCTAGTTTATGTTTCGTAGTGTACATATGTCCATGCCACTCTCTCACTTTATCACAGCTTAGCCCTCACCCTCCCCATATCCTCAAGTCCATTCTCTAGTAGGTCTGTGTTTTTATTCCTGTCTTGTCCCTAGGTTCTTCATGACATTTCTTTTTTTCTTAGATTCCATATATATGTGCTAGCATACGGTATTTATCTTTGTCTTTCTGACTTACTTCACTCTGTATGACAGACTCTAGGTCCATCCACCTCACTACAAATAACTCCATTTCATTTATTTTTATGGCTGAGCAACTTTCCATTGGATATATGTGCCACATCTTTATCCATTCATCCGATGATGGACGCTTAGGTTGTTTCCATCTCCTGGCTTTTGTAAATAGAGCTGCAATGAACATTTTGGTACATGACTCTTTTTGAATTATGGTTTTCTCAGGCTATATGCCCAGTAGTGGGATTGCTGGGTCATAGGGTAGTTGTATTTGTAGATTTTTAAGGAACCATCATACTGTTCTCCATAGTGGCTGTACCGATTCACATTCTCACAGAACTGCAGGAGTGTTCCCTTTTCTCCACACCCTCTCTAGCATTTATTGTTTCTAGATTTTTTTATGATGGGCATTCTGACTGTTGTGAGATGATATGACATTGTAGTTTTGATTTGCATTTCTCTAATGATTAATGATGTTGAGCATTCTTTCATGTGTTTGTTGGCACACAGTACATCTTCTTTGGAGAAATGTCTATTTAGGTCTTCTGCCCATTTTTGGATTGGGTTCTTTCTTTTTTTGTTATTGAGCTGCATGAGCTGCTTATAATTCTGCAGATTAATCCTTTGTCAGTTGCTTCATTTGCAAATATTTTCTCCAATTCTAAGGGTTGTTGTTTGGTCTTGTTTATGGTTTCCTTTGCTGTGCAAAAGCTTTGAAGTCTCATTAGGTCCCATTTGTTTATTTTTGTTTTTATTTCCATTTCTCTAGGAGATGTGTCAAAAAGAGTCTTGCTATGATTTATGTCTTAGACTGTTCTGACTATATTTTCCTGTAAGAGTTCGATAGTTTCTGGCCTTACATTTAGTCTTTAATCCATTTTGAGCTTATTTTTGTGTATGGTGTTAGGGAGTGTTCTAGTATCATACCTTTACATGTACCTGTCCAGGTATCCCAGCACCACTTATTGAAGAGGCTGTCCTTTCTCCACTCTACATTTCTGCCCCCTTTATCAAAGTTAAGGTGACCATATGTGTGTGGGTTTATCTCTGGGCTTTCTTTTCGGTTCCATTGATCTATATTTCTGTTTTTTTGCCAATACCATGCTGTCTTGTTTACTGTAGCTTTGTAGTAGTCTGAAGTCAGGGAGCCTGATTCCTCCAGCTCCGTTTTTCATTCTCAAGATTCCTTTGGCTATTCGTGGTCTTTTGTGTTTCCACACAAATTGTGAAATTTTTTGTTCTATTTCTGTGAAAAATGCCAGTGGTAGTTTGATAGGGATTGCATTGAATCTGTAGATTGCTTTGGTTTGTAGAGTCATTTTCACATTGTTGATTCTTCCAATCCAAGAACATGATATATCTCTCTATCTGTTAGTATCATCTTTAATTTCTTTCACCAGTATCTTATAATTCTCTGCATAAAGGTCGTTTGTCTCCTTAGGTAGGTTTATTCCTAGATATTTTTTTTGTTGTTGTTGCAATGGTAAATGGGAGTGTTTTCTTGATTTCACTTTCAGATTTTCCATCATTAGTGTATAGGAATGCCAGAGATTTCTGTGCATTAATTTTGTATCCTGCTACTTTACCAAATTCTTTTATTAGCCCTAGTAGTTTTCTGGTAGCATCTTTAGGATTCTCCATGTATAGTATCATGTCATCTGCAAACAGTGCCAGCTTTAATTCTTCTTTTCTGATTTGGATGCCTTTTATTTCCTCTTCTTCCCTGATTGCTGTGGCTAAAACTTCCAAAACTATGTTGAATAAGATTGATGAGAGTCGGCACCCTTGTCTTGTTCCTTACCTTAGTGGAAAGACTTTCAGTTTTTCACCATTGAGGCCGATGTTGGCTGTGGGTTTGTCATATATGGCCCTTATTATGTTGAGGAAAGTTCCTCCCATGCAGACTTTCTGCAGGGTGTTTTTCATAAATGGGTGTTGAACTTTTTTGAAAGCTTTCTCTGCATCTATTGAGATGATCATATGTTTTTTCTCCTTCAATTTGTTAATATGATGTATCACGTTGATTGATTTGCATATATTGAAGAATCCTTGCATTCCTGGAATAAACCCCACTTGATTATGTTTTATGATCCTTTTAATGTGCTGTTGGATTCTGTTTGCTAGTATTTTGTTGAGGATTTTTGCATCTATGTTCATCAGTGATATTGGCCTATAGTTTTCTTTCTTTGGAACATCTTTGTCTGGTTTTGGTATCAGGGTGATGGTGGCCTCGTAGAATGAATTTGGGAGTGTTCTTCTCTCTGCTATATTTTAGAAGAGTTTGAGGAGGATAGGTGTTAACTCTTCTCTAAATGTTTGATGGAATTTCCCTGTGAAGCCATCCGGTCCTGGATTTTTGTTTGTTGGAAGATTTTTAATCACAGTTTCAATTGCAATGCTTGTGATTTGTCTGCTCATATTTTCTACTTCTTCCTGATTCAGTCTTGTCAGGTTGTGCATTTCTAAGAATGTGTCCATTTCTTCCAGGTTGTCCATTTTATTGGCATAGAGTTGCTTGTAGTAATCTCTCATGATCTTTTGTATTTCTACAGTGTCAGTTGTTACCTCTCCTTTTTCATTGCTAATTGTATTGATTTGAGTCTTCTCCCTTTTTTTCTTGATGAGTCTGGCTAATGGTTTTTCAATTTTGTTTACCTTCCCAAAGATCCAGCTTTTAGTTTTATTGATCTTTACTATCGTTTCCTTCATTTCTTTTTCATTTATTTCTGATCTGATCTTTTTGATTTCTTTCCTTCTGCTAACATCGGGGGTTTTTTGTTCTTCTTTCTCTAATTGCTTAAGGTGCAAAGTTAGGTTTTTTATTCGAGATGTTTCCTGTTTCTTAAGGTAGGATTGTATTGCTATAAACTTCTCTCTTAAAACTGCTTTTGGTGCATCCCATAGGTTCTGAGTCGTCATGTGTGCATTGTCGTTTGTTTCTAAGTATTTTTTGATTTCCTCTTTGATTTCTTCAGTGATCACTTCATTATTAAGTAGTGTATTTTTTGTCCTCCACGTGTTTGTAATTTTTACAGACCTTTTCCTGTAATTGATATCTAGTCTCATAGCATTGTGGTCAGAAAAGCTACTTCATACAATTTCAGTTTTCTTAAATTTACCAATGCTTAATTTGTGACCCAAGATATGATCTATCCTGGAGAATGTTCCATGAGTACTTGAGAAAAATGTGCATTCTGTTGTTTTTGGATGGAATGTCCTATAAATATCAATTAAGTCCATCTTGTTTAATGTATCATTTAAAACTTTTGTTTCCTTATTTATTTTCTTTCTGGATGATCTGTCCATTGGTGAAAGTGGGGTGTTAAAGTCCCCTACTATGAATATGTTACTGTCAATTTCCCCTTTTATGGCTGTTAGTATTTATCTTATGAATTGAGGTGCTCCTGTGTTGGGTACATAATTATTTACCATTGTTATATATTCTTCTTGGATCGATCCCTTGATCATTATGTAGTATCTATCCTTCTTTGTCTCTTCTAAGCGTCTTTATTTTAAAGTCTATTTTGTCTGATATGAGAATTGCTACTCCAGCTTTCTTTTGGTTTCCTTTTGCCTGGAATATCTTTTTCCATCCCCTCACTTTCAGTCTGTTTGTGTCCGTAGGTCTGAAGTGGGTCTGTTGTAGACAGCATATATATGGGTCTTGTTTTTGTATCCATTCAGTCAGTCTGTGTCTTTTTTTGGGAGAACTTAATCCATTTAATTTAAGGTAATTATCTATATTTATGTTCCTATTTCCTTTTTCTTATATTTTTTTGGATTTGTTATTGTAGGTCTTTTCCTTCTCTAGTGTTTCTTGCATAGAGAAGTTCCTTTAGCATTGGTTGTAAAGGTGGTTTGGTGGTGATGAACTCTCTCATTTTTTGTTTGTCAGTAAAGGTTTTAATTTCTCTATCAAATCTGAATGAGATCCTTGCTGGGTAGATTAATCTTGGTTGTAGGTTTTTCTCCTTCATCACTATATATATGTCCTGCCAGTCCCTTCTGGCTTGAAGAGTTTCTGCTGAAAGATCAGCTGTTAGCCTTTTGGGGATTCCCTTGTGTTTTATGTGTTGTTTTTCCTTTGCTGCTTTTAATATATTTTCTTTGTATTTAATTTTTCATAGTTTGATTAGTATGTGTATTGGCATATTTCTCCTGGGATTTATCCTTTATGGGACTCTGTATGCTTCCTGCACTGATTAACTATTTCCTTTCCCATTAGGAAATTTTCAAGTATAATCTCTTCAAATATTTTGTGAATCCCTTTCTTTTTCTCTTCTTCTTCTGGAACCCCTATAATTCTAATGGTGGTGTGTTTAATGTTGTCCCAGAGGTCTCTGAGACTGTCCTCAGCTCTTTTCCTTCTTTTTTCTTTATTCTGCCCTGCAGTAGTTATTTCAACTATTTTATTTTCCAGATCACTTATTCGTTCTTCTGCCTCTGTTATTCTGCTATTGATCCCATCTAGAGTATTTTAAATTTCATTTATTGTGTTGCTCATCGTTGCTTCTTTCATGTTTAGTTCTAGGTTCTTGTTAAATGTTTCTTGCATTTTTCTATTCTATTTCCAAGATTTTGGATCATCTTTACTCTCATTATTCTGAATTATTTTTCAGGTAGACTGCCTATTTCCTCCTCATTTGTTAGGTCTAGTGGGTTTTTATCCTGCTCCTTCATCTGCTGTGTGATTTTCTTTTTTCTCATTTTACTTATCTTACTGTGTTTGAGGTCTACTTTTTCCAGGCTGCAAGTTCGTAATTTCTGTTGTTTTCAGTGTCTGGCCCCCTTGGTTAAAGTTGGTTCAGTGGGCTGTGTAGGCTTCCTGGTGGAGTGGACTAGTTCCTGTGTTCTAGTGAATGAGGCTGGATCTTGTCTTTCTGGTGGGCAGGTCCACGTCTGGTGATGTTTTGTGGTGTCTGTGGACTTATTATGATTTTAGGCAGCCTCTCTGCTAATGGATGGGGTTGTGTTCCTGTCTTGCTAGTTGTTTGGCCTAGGGTGTACAGCACTGTACCTTACTGGTTGTTGAGTGAAGCTGGGTGCTGGTGTTGAGATGGAGATCTCTTGGAGATTTTCGCCATTTGATATTATGTGGAGCTGGGAGGTTTCTTGTGGGCCAGGGTCCTGAAGTTGGCTCTCCCACCTCAGAGGCACAGCAGTGACTCCTGTCTGCAGCACCAAGAGCCTTTCATCCACATGGCACAGAATAAAATTGTGAAAATGTAGAAAGAGAGAAAGAAAGAAAAGAAAAAAGGAAGAAAGGAAGAAAGAAAGAAAGAGGATAAAATAAAATAAAGTAAGATAAAATAAAGTTATTAAAATAAAAACAAATTATTATTAACATAATTTTTCTTAAAGTTAAAAAAAAAACAGACAGATAGAACTCTAGGACAAATGGTGAAAGCAAAGCTATACAGACAAAATCTCTCACAGAAAAACACATACACACTCACAAAAAGGGGAAAAGGGGAAAAAATTACAAATCTTGCTCTCAAAGTCCATCTCCTCAATTTGGGATAATTCTTTGTCTATTCATGTATTCCACAGATGCAGGTTACATCAAGTTGATTGTGAGGATTTAGTCTGCTGCTCCTGTTGCTGCTGGGAGAGATTTCCCTTTCTCTTCTTTGTTCACACAGCTCCTGGGGCTCAGCTTTGGATTTGTCCCCACCTCTGCCTGTAGGTCACCGGAGGGTGTCTGTTCTTCTTTCAGATAGGACAGAGTTAAATGAGCAGCTGACTTGGGTGCTGTGACTCACTCAGGCTGGGGGGAGGGAGGGGCACGGAGTACATGGCAAGCCTGCGGTAGCTGAGGCCAGCAAGACATTGCACCAGCCTGAAGCGTGCCGTGCGTTCTCCCTGGGAAGTTGTCCCTGGATCCTGGGACCCTGGCAGTGGCGGGCCGCACAAACTCCCCAGAAGGGAGGTGTGGATAGTGACCTGTGCTCGCACACAGTCTTCTTCATGGTGGCCAGCAGCAGCCTTAACATCTCATGCCCATCTCTGGAGTCCACGCTGTTAACCGCAGCTCGCTCCCATCTCTGGAGCTCCTTTATGCAATGCTCTTAATCCCTTCTCCTCGTGCACCAGGAAACAAAGAGGGAAGAAAAAGTCTCTTGCTTCTTTGGCAGGTCCAGAGTTTTCCCTGGACTCCCTCCCGGCTAGCCGTGGTGCACTAATTCCGTGCAGGCTGCGTTCACGCCGCCAACCCCAGTCCTCTCTCTGCGCTCCTACCAAAGCCGCAGCCTTACCTCCCAGCCTTGCCCACACCAGCATGTGAGCAGACAAGCCTCTCGGGCTGGTGAGTGCCAGTCGGCACTGATCCTCTGTCCGGGAATCTCTCTGCTTTCCCCTCCGCACCCCTGTTGCTGCACTCTCTTCCGTGGCTCTGAAGCTTCCCCTCTCTGCCATCCGCAGTCTCTGCCCACGAAGTGGCTTCCTAGTGTGTGGAAACGTTTCCTCCTTCACAGCTCCCTCCCACTTGTGCCGGTCCCGTCTTTATTCTTTTGTCTCTGTTTTTTCTTTTTTCTTTTGCCTTACCCAGGTACGTGGGGAGTTTCTTGCCTTTTTGGAGGTCTGAGGTCTTCTGCCAGTGTTCAGTAGGTGTTCTGTAGGAGTTGTTCCACGTGTAGATGTATTTCTGGTGTGTCTGTGCAGAGGAAGGTGATCTCTGCATCTTACTCTTCTGCCATCTTCTCTCCTCCTCCACACGTTTTCTTAAATGGAAGATTGGTGGGCTAGATTTCTTTCTTTAGTGTACTGATGTAGTTTACTACAGAAGATAGAGTATATTTTCAATAAAAATATAATGAACTGGCCTTATTAGATATATATCTAAGAAAATGCCTAAGTGATGAGACACAAGTTCATTACATGTTGGTTTAGGTGAAAATATGTTAGTAAATATGAACAGTAATGAGCTTATGGGCACAGGAGAAAGAGAATAAATAAAAACCAGCTTTTAAGAAGACCCAAATCTTTTCCATCTCACAGTTCTATTTTAGCCAACTCTGTATATGGACATAGATAATGTTGACATGTGAATTCAATAGTTTTGAATCTAGGTAAAATTATTTTTCAATGACACACAAATGTGGTGAGAGAGCATCCATAGAATTTCAAAATTTTAAAGTAATATTTAGTAATACTCCTATCATTTTAACTTACTCAAAAAGATTACCAGGAATATTTCAGTTGACTGCTTTTGATAACTGTTTTATGGTAATAAATTTCTCTAGTATCTCTTTTGAACAACGTTTTATTTAGATCTCAATTCTATCATCACAAATCATTTTCTTAATGAGTTATAGAATTTCCGAGATTGAAATATTATTTTCGATCTTAGACCCCAGAGGTGGGTGTGGACAACTACCGCTGCCAACAAGTATCCTGTGAGCAAGCGTAGATCACTACCCCCACCTTCCAAGGAGCCTGCTTGGCCCACAACTGCTGAGAATCCTGTGATCTATGACCAACACCCCTGGAGAGCTCACATTATGCTCCAGTCTGTTGCAACTTCCTGCTGGTCTCAGTGGCCACAGGTACTTCGAACATGCCCCAGTTGTGGCTGCTTTATCCCTCCCTGGCCTTAGCAAATATGTGTGCCCCAATTATCTACTGTTTTTGCCCATCTCCCCTAGGCAGGGAAAAAATGCCTGAGGGTGCCCCACAAGCAGAGGCCTGGACAAAAGCAAAGTGGAGCCTCAGGGGCTGTGCGACTAAGGAAAAGGAATGGAAATCTCTGTGTGACTGCACAAGCTACGTATTAAGTCCCCGTGATCAGTGTGGTAAACCCTGTGTCTGCGGAATATCTGAATGGACAATGAGTGCTTTCACAACTGAGAGCAGTCTAGCTTTAACAGCTGTGGAGTTTGGGGGCTAGTACACACAGGAGTTGGGTCAGGTTAGGAACTGAGCTGCCTACACCATGGTGGAAATAACTGCCATGGAGCAGAATAAAGAAAAAAATAATGAAAAGAAGTGAGGACAGTCTCAGAAAACTCTGGGACAACATTAAATGCACCAATATTCAAATTACAGGCGTCCCAGAAGAAGAGAAAGAGAAAGGGTCTGAGAAAATATTTGAAGAGATTATATTCTAATACTTCCCTAACATAGGAAAGGAAATATTAACCCAAGTGCAGGAATTACAGAAAGTCCCATACAGGATAAACCCAAGGAGGAACATGCCAAAACACATATTAATCAAGCTAAAAAAAATCAATTACAAGGAAAAAATATTAAAAACAACAACAACAAAAATAAAAGGGACCCCCCTTAAGGTTATCAGCTGATTTTTCAGCAGAAACTCTGCAGGCCAGAAGGGAGTGACAGGACATATTTAAAGTGATGAAAGGGAAAAACCTACAGTGAAGATTACTCTTCCTAGTAAGGATCTCATTCAGATTCAACAGAGAAATTGAAAGATTTACAGACAAGCAAAAGCTAATAGAAATCAACACCACCAAATCAGCTTTACAACAAATGATAAAGGAACTTCTCTAGGTGGAAAACACAAGAGAAATAAAAGACTTACAAAAACAAACACAAAACAATTAAGGAAATGGTAAAAGGTACACAAATATCAATAATTACTTTAAAAGTAAATGGATTAAAAACTCTAACCAAAAGCACAGACTGTCTGAATAGATAGAAAAAAAAGAGCCATGTATATGCTGCTACAAGAGACACACTTCAGACCTAGGGACACAAACAGACTGAAAATAAGGGGATGGAAAAAGGTATTCTATGCAAATGGAAATCAAAATATAGCTGGAGCAGTAATACACATATCAGACAAAATAGACTTTAAAATAAAGACTCTTATAGGAGACAAGGAAGGACACTACATAATGATCAAGGGAGTAATCAAAGTAGAAGAGACAAAAATTGTAAATATTTATGCACCCAACTTAAGAGCACCTCAATACATAAGGCAAATGCTAACAGACAAAAAAAGGATAAATCAACAGTAGCACAGTAATAGTGGGGAATTTTGACAGTCCACTTACACCAATGGACAGATCATTCAGACAAAAACTTAATAAGGAAACACACATTACACCAGATAGACTTATTGATATTTATAGGATATTCCACCCCAAAACAAAAGAATACAATATTTTCTCAAGTGCACATGGAATATTCTCCCAGATAGATCATATTTTCTCCAACAAATCAAGACTCAGTAAATTTAAGAAAATTGAAATTGTACCAAGCATATTTTCCAACCCCAAAACTATGAGATTCAAAATGACTTCCTGCCAAAAAAGAAAAATAAAGACATATTAAAACCACAACCCCACCAAGGCTAAAGAATATGCTACTAAATAACCAATGGATCACTGAGGAAATCAAAGAGAAAATAAAAAAATCATCTAGAAACAAATGACAATAGAAACACAGTGACCCAAAACCTATGGGATGCAGCAAAAGCAGTTCTAGGAGGGAGTTTTTAGGAAGACAGTCCAACCTCAAGAAACAAGAAAAATCTCAAATAAACAACCTTACCTTACACCTAAACCAACTAGAGCAAGGAGAACAAATAAACCCAAAAGTTAGTAGAAGGAAATAAATCATAATGATCATGGCTGAAATAAATGAAATAGAGACAAAGAAAACAATAGAAAAAATCAATGAAACTAAATTCTGGTTCTTTGAGAAGACAAAATTGATAAATTTTAGCCAGACTAAGCAAGAAAAAAAGGGAGAGGAGTAAAATCAATAAAACTTGAAATGAAAAAGGTGAAGTTACAATGGACACTGAATAAATACAAAGAATCATAAGAGTCTACTACAAAAGACTATATGCCAATAAAGTGAACAACCTGGAAGAAATGGACAAATTCTTAGAAAGGTACAACCTTCCAAGACTGAACCAGAAAAAAGTAGAAAATATTAACAGACCAATCACAAGTAATGAAATTGAAGTAGTGATTAAAAATCTTCCAAAAACTAAAGTCGAGGAACTGATGGCTTCACAGGTGAATTCTATCAAACGTTTAGAGAAGAGCTAACACCTATCCTTCTCAAACTCTTCAAAAGATTGTAGAGGGAAGAACATTACCAAGCTCTTTCTCTGAGGCCACCATCACCCTGATACCAAAACCAGATAAAGATATCACACACACACACAAAACAAAATACATGCCAGTGTCACTGATGAACATAGATACAAAAATCCTCAACAGAATACTAGCAAATGGAATCCAACAACACATTAAAAGGATCATACACCATGATCAAGTAATATTTATCCCAGGGATGCAAGGGTTTTTTCAATATATGCAAACCAATCAATGTGATACACCATATAAACACATTGAATAGTAAAAACCATATGATGATCTCAATAGATGCAGAAAAATCTTTTGACAAAATTCAACATGCAATTTTGATAAAAACTCTCCAAAAAGTGGGAATAGAGGGAACTTACCTCACCATATTAAAGGCCATATACAGAAAATCCACAGCAAACATAATTCTCAATGGCGAAAAGTTGAAAGCATTTCATTTAAGATTAGGAACTAGACAAGGATGTCCACTCTCACCACTCTTATTCAACATAACTTTGGAAGTCCTAGCCATGATATTCAGAGAAGACAAATAAATAAAATGAGTCCAGATTGGAAAAGAAGAAAAACTGTAACTCTTTGTAGGTGACATGATACTATACATAGAAAATCCTAAAGATGCCACCAGAAAACTATTAGAGCTAATCAATAAATTTGGTAAAGTTGCAGGATGCAAAATTAATGCCCAGAAATCTCTTGCATTCCTACACCCTAACAATGTAAGATCAGAAAAAGAAATTAAGGAAACAATATCATTTACCATTGCAACAAAATGAATAAAATACCTAGTAATAAACTTATCTAAGGAGGCAAAATACCTGTACTCAGAAAACTGTAAGATACTGATGAAAGAAATCAAAGAAAACACAAGCAGATGGAGATATACCTTGTTCTTGAATTGGAAGAATCAATACTGTGAAAAAGACTATACTACTCAAAGCAATCTACAGATTCAGTGCAAGCCCCATCAAGCTACCAATGGCATTTTTCACAGAATTAGAACAAAAATTTTACAATTTGATTGGAAACACAAAAGACCCCGAATAGCCAAAGAAATTTTGAGAAAGAAAAACTGAGCTGGGGGAATCTTGTTTCCTGATTTTTGACTATACTACAAAGCTACAGGAATCAAGACAGTATGGTACTGACACCAAAACAGAAATATATACCAATGGAAAAGATAGAAAGGCCAGAGAGAAACCCACACACCTATGGTCAACTAATTTATGACAAGGGAGGAAAGAATATACAGTGGAAAAAAGACAGTATCTTCATAAAATGAGGCTAGCAAACTGGACAGCTACAGGTAAAATAATGAAATTAGAACACACCCTAACACCATATATAATAATTAACTCAAAATGCATTAAAGACCTAAATGTTAGGCTGGACACTATAAAATTCTTAGGGGAAAACAGAGGCAGAACACTATTTGACAAATATCAGTGAGATTTTTTTGATCCACGTCCTAGAGTAATAAAAATAAAAACAAAAATAAGCAAATGGAACATAATTAAAAGCTTTTGCACAGCAAAGGAAACTATAAACAAGATGAAAAGACAACACTTAGAATGGGAGAAAATATTTTCAAAGGAAGCAACTGCCAAGAGATTAATTTCCAAAATATACAAACAGCTCATGAAGCTCAATATCAAAAAAAAAATCCAAACAACCCAATCAAAAATGGCCAGGAGACCTAAATAGACATTTCTCCAAAGAAAACATACAGATGGTCAACAAACACATGAAAAGATGCTCAACTTCACTAATAATTAGAGAAATGCAAATCAAAACTACAATGAGCTTACACCAGTCAGAATGGCCACCATCAAAAATTCTACAAATGATAAATGCTGGAGAGGGTGTGGAGAAAAGGAACCCTCTTGCACTGTTGGTGGGAATGTAAATTGATACAGACACAATGGAGAACAGTATAGAGTTTTCTTTAAAAAACTAAAAATAGAACTGCCATATGACCCAGCAATCCCACTACTGGGCATATACCCAGAGAAAACCACAATTCAAAAGGATACATGCACCCCAATGTTCTTTGCAGCACTATTTACAATAGTCAGGATTTGGATGCAACCTAAATTCCCATCAACATAGGAATTGATAAGAAGATGTGGTACAAATATATACAATGGAATATTACT
Source organism: Platanista minor (assembly GCA_004363435.1). Taxonomy (NCBI): domain Eukaryota; kingdom Metazoa; phylum Chordata; class Mammalia; order Artiodactyla; family Platanistidae; genus Platanista; species Platanista minor. The sequence continues at coordinate 477 of RJWK010027942.1, read as the reverse complement.
CAGCCATAAAAAAGAATGAAATTGTGCCATTTGCAGAGACATGGATAGACCTAGAGACTGTCATACAAAGTCAGAAAGAGAAAAACAAATATTGTATAATATCGCTTATATGTGGAATCTAGAAAAATAATACAGATGAACTTATTTACAAAGCAGAAATAGAGACACAGACATAGAGAACAAACATATGGATACCAAGTTGCAAAGGGTGGGGTGGGATGAAGTGGGAAATTGGGATTGACATATATACACTACTATGTATAAAATAGATAACAAATGAGAACCTACTGTATAGCACAGGGAGCTCTATTCAGTTCTCTGTGGTGACCTAAATGGTAAGGAAATCCAAAAAAGAGGGAATATATGTGTACATAAGGCTGATTCACTGTGCTCTACAGCAGAAACTAACACAACACTGTAAAGCAACTATACTCCAATAAAAATTAATTCAAGAAAAGAAAAAATATTTTCTACAAA
>RJWK010027941.1:0-26136 GCA_004363435.1 Platanista minor | reverse complement strand
ACACTCTTGCACTGCTGGTGGGAATGTGAATTGGTACAGCCACTATGGAGAACAGTATGGAGGTTCCTTAAAAAACTACAAATAGAACTACCATATGACCTAGCAATCCCACTACTGGGCATATACCCTGAGAAAACCATAATTCAAAAAGAGTCATGTACCAAAATGTTCATTGCAGCTCTATTTACAATAGCCAGGAGATGGAAACAACCTAAGTGTCCATCATTGGATGAATGGATAAAGAAGATGTGGCACATATATACAATGGAATATTACTCAGCCATAAATAACAAAATGGAGTTATTTGTCGTGAGGTGGATGGACCTAGAGTCTGTCATACAGAGTGAAATAAGTCAGAAAGAGAAAGACAAATACCGTATGCTAACACATATATGTGGCATCTAAGAAAAAAAGAAATGTCGTGAAGAACCTAGGGGCAAGACGGGAATAAAGACACAGACCTACTAGAGAATGGACTTGAGGATATGGGGAGGGGGAGGGGTAAGCTGTGATAAAGTGAGAGAATGGCATGGACATATATACACTACCAAACGTAAAATAGATAGCTAGTGGGAAGCATCCGCAGAGCACAGGTAGATAAACTCGGTGCTTTGTGACCACCCAGATGGGTGGGATAGGGAGGGTGGGAGGGAGGGAGATGCAAGAGAGAGGAGATATGGATACATAAGTATATATATAATTGATTCACTTTGTTATAAAGCAGAAACTAACACCATTGTAAAGCAATTATCTGCCAATAAAGATGTAAAAAAAAACAAAACAACAAAAAAAACTATACAAAGCAGGATGTTTGGGAGACATTCCCCAGGCCCCTGCCTCAATATAGGAATTTATTTGATGAGCCAGAAAGATAAAACTCTGACTATAATAATAGCTAACATTTACATAACTTTTTCTGTGATCATCAGGCACATTCTATTAGCATACACATGTTGATTAATTTAATCCTCATGTTACATCAGTACTGTATGTCTATCATCCCATTTTTAAGATTAAAAGACCAAGACAGTGAGGTTCACATTCTGGCTCCACAGACTGTGCTCTTAACTACCACTGTACAGCGGCATATGCCTGCATCTAATGCTCTAACTGATGTTCCCATTTGGACAGCAAACAGGCAACATGAAATTAGTGTGCTAAAAATAAAACTCTGGATCCTTAATACATCTTCCCTCCCCTCCTTTTCCACCTCTGCACACCTGTTCCTTACCCAGGCTTCCAGAACTGTCTTTATAAATAGCATACCCTTCACACAGTTGCTCAGGCCCAACATGTAAGCCTTGATTTATCTGCTTCTCTCACACCCTTCATCTGATCTGTTTAAAAAGCCTACAAAATATTTTTCAAAACCAGCAACCTCCAATCACTTCCAGGCCACTGTCAGTTCACCTACAGGACCAGAACAGCCTTCTAGGTAGTCTCTCTGCTTCCCTCTTGCTGCCAAGAGTCAGTTCTCTCTCCCTGAAATAACAGTGATTTTTGAAATGTAAATCAGACCATACCATGCCCTTGCTCAAGTAAGTCAGATGGCTTCTATATTAGTCAGGGTTCTCCAGAGAAACAGAACCAATTAGATGTATGTATGTATGCATGTATGCATGTATGTGTGTGTGTGTGTGTGTGTGTGTGTGTGTGTGTGTGTGTATATATATATATATATATATATATATATGAAGAGAGAGAGATTAGAGAAAGATTTATTTTAAGGAATGGGCTGATGAAGTTGTGGAAGCTGGCAAGTCCAGAATCTGCAGGGTAGGCTAGCAGGCTGGAATTTCCAGCAAGAACTGATGTTGTAGTCTTCAGTCTGAAGGCTGGAAGCTCAGGCAAATTTCTATGTTTCAGTGTGGAGGAAGAATCCCTTCCTCTTCAGGGAACCTCCATCTTTTCTCTTAAAACCCTCAACTGATTTGACGAGGCCCACCTGCATTATGGAGAACAATCTGTTTTACTCAAAGTCTACTGATTTAAATGTTAATCCCATCTAAAAAATACCTTCACAGCAACATCTAGACTAGTGTTTGGCCAAACAATTCAGCACCACAGACTAGCAAAGTTGACACATAAAATTAACCATCACAGCTTTCCATTACATTCAGAACAAAACCCATGGCCTACAGTTTTTTTCCTATCCTTACTCTCTCACCTTCTCCATTTTTTGAATCACCTGGCCTTCTTTCTATTCTGGGTACCTGACATGCTCCTTCATATCTGCAAAAAAAATGCTTTCTTTTGTTGTCATTGTTGTTCCTTGTACATGGAATGCTCTTCCCCTAGAACTCCAGGTGGCTCCCTCCTTCACTTAATTTAGGCCTCTGCCCCAATGTCACCTCCTCAGGGAGGCCTTTGCTGACCTGCTTATCTCAAACAGACCAGGGCTCCTCTCTCTATCTGCCTTCATAATACTTCTCAGTGCCTGGAAGCATATTATGTGCTTGTTTACTGTCTCCCTCTAACCTACCAGCGTGTTTTACTTAAACATTTAAAGTGTTCATTTTATTCATCATATGGTCAAATAGTTTCTGCCATATTGTAGGTGTTCAGTGAATGAAGCTGAATGAATGATGAACATCGTGAAAGTACACTTTTTTTATCCTTTGGTAGAAAGGGACTGTGGAAATATCAAGCAACATTAATATCACTTTTTAAACATTTATAGTGTAAATGAAACTATAAAAGATATTACTTTTTTGTTGTAATTTATACTCTATGCAACATTCTTTTTTTGTTATAGTTGTTGTTTTTATCTAAGGTTCTTGACAATTTTTTGTTAGTGATTTTTTTTTTTTTTAATTTGAGGCCACAACACTCAATGTTCTTCTCCTCCTAGAACGTTATGCTTGGATCAACCCACCTAATCAAAACACCCTGTACTGAAAAATCACACTTTTAAAAATCATACAACACTAAGTTATACAGCAGCTCTCTAGAACTTACTCATGTTATATAAAACTCTAGAGTATATAGTTAACAATACAGTACTGTGCACTTAAAAACTTGTCAACAGGGTAGATCTCACACAAAGTGTTCTTACCACAAAGAATAATAAAGCAAGGGAATACAAGAGTGCTTTTGGAGCTAATAGATATGTTTATTACCTTGTTTATGGTGATGGTTATCACAGGTGTATGCATATGTCCAAACTCATCAAAGGTACACATTTAAATTCATACAACTCTTTGCATATTAAGTATATCTCCATAAAGTTTTTTAAAAAATCAGTAAGCTCCATTCCTCCACAGAACCTTGACCTCCATGCTGGCTGAATTGCAGCTCTGCCTGTGCACCACCCACCCCTTTCTTTGTCTGAGTATTGTGAATTGTTGTGGCCCATTATATATCTTAAAAACAGCATTCAAGCCAGGATTGGTATTTAGAAAGAAGGATGGGAAAATTAGTGGAGTCAATATTAAAAACTTATTTATATAGTGACTAACAGTTAATGTTCTTTGTTTTCAAGGAAATTGCTATCAACTCATTATGTGAGTGATCCAAGAGGATTTTGAGTGTTCTTAATTCCAAGTCTGCAAATTAGATAACCAAGAAAAAGTTAGTGCTATCACTTTCTGCACTGAGTCAAAGAGATATCTTCAGAAATTCGGAGGGAAACATTTAACTTTACTGTTTGACTCCTCGGTGTTTGCAGAGAAGGCCATTACCGGGAATTTTATAAGCCAGATGTCTTTTCTCTCACAATAAATACAGATCCAGAGATTTCAGTGTCTGTTTATGGTCACAAAGATGGTCCCTTTGCAGAGTCAAAATTCAAACTCAGGATGTTCTGACTCCAAGACTGTGTTCTTCTCAGTGACTCAGCCACCCCGGGGACAGAAGCCCCACGACTCCAGGGACTCAATCCAAGTTCCACAGGTGGATGCTGAACACCTAGTCAGAATCTGCAACCTCTCACTCTCAAGAACATTTTCAGAAGGGTTTCTACTACCAGCTTATACTGCAAGAATCTCCAGCATCCCAGGGAGGCCCTCAGATTCTATGCCTGTAAGATGACGGAGGAGTAAGATAGTGAAGTCTTCGGGGAGCCCAGCAGTTTCCCATGTCCCTGCTACCTGGGCTGTGGCCACAGGACAGAGCCCTCTCCCCGCAGGGGCTAAGGATTAAAGCCTCAGTGTTCACTTAGACAAACCACTTGTTGCTCAAGGAAGAGCTCTGATTTCCAGCATGTCACTCCTCCAAAATCACTCAAACATTTTGTGAATATTATGCTTTCATGTTTCCTCCAGGAATGGAAAAAAAATACATATATAAATAAATGAAGTGGGCATTTTACTTATAAGTGGGCATTTAGTTTATAAAAGAAATTACAGTTCCAGAAACAATTCCACCAGCAATCATGTGAACCATGTGAATTTCAGGCACCAACCTCCCTGAGCCTTGTTTTCCTTAGCTGTAAAATGACAAGATTGGGATTCTATAAAATCCACTCCAGCTCTAAGAGTCTGTGAGCTAAAATCAATTAAAGCCCTTTTGTTTTCCTCTCAAATTTCACTTCACCTTGTTCACTTCAATTGTTTCTCAGTTGAATACAATAATATTCTATTGAAAATAAGATCTTACCCCACCTTTAAAAAAAACGCATCTTGTCTTCCTATTCTGTATCTCCTTTTTGTACATCCCAGCAGTCGCCATTCAAGTGCTGCTCTATTTTGTGCTGAGTTTTATTTCCTTCAGCTTTCCTCTTTCTTGGAACAGCAGGTGCCAGAATAACAAGGCAGTGTGAAATTTATGGAAACAATGTATTTATACACTAGGCTACCTTGTCTAAAATGTAACACTCTTGGACTCTAAATCAGATGTCTTGCCATATGTTACAAGGTACAAAGGATACTGTACAGGCTAGTACCTACCATTTTTTGCACAAAGGTATGGGGTCCCAAAATTACTCTTGTGAAATACAAAAATTTCTATGAATCCTTTTGCTGTATCTGTATGGCAACCAAAACACTCAAACTGAGATTATTCCCTGTTTAGAGTATTTAATAAAGTCCCAAATAAAAACTGGTCACAGCAATAAGAATCCTTTAATTTAAGCATATTAAAACACTTGAATCATATTGTAATTTCTCATAGAGGTGGACTATAAATTTCAATTATTTTTTGAACAAATAAGACATTTCAAGATTACCACATTTCCTTGAGAAATTTACTTTGTGATTGTTTCTGTGAGAGCCCTCTCTCAGATAAATTTGTTTTATTTTAATTAAAGTTGAACAGAAAAATTTTTCTTTTAAGCTACATATCTGACCATATAGATATCTCCTGTATGATTCTACTGAAAGATATGGTTTAATTTCTCCTGGATTTGAGATATTAGCCATTGTTTGATACCCACCCACAATCAGTATTAGCAAAGCTGACAAGGTAATTGTATTTTCCTGTTTTCCTACATTTGACATTTCCACTTCTCTCTTCCTTGTGAAACCATTAAGTTTGTATGTTCCAGTGAGGGCATAATAGAAATAGTCACTCCCTTCAACCAATGCTCTTACAGTGTAGATGGATTTATTTTAAATCTAATTCCTGGACTTCCCTGGTGGCACAGTGGTTAAGAATCCGCCTGCCCATGCAAGGGACACGGGTTCGAGCCCTGGTCCAGGAAGATTCCACATGCTGTAGAGCAACTAAGCCCATGCACCACAACTACTGAGCCTGCGCTCTAGAGTCCACGAGCCACAACTACTGAGCCCACGTGCCACAGCTACTGAAGCCTGCGCGCCTAGAGCCCGTGTGCCCCAACTACTGAAGCTCACGTGCCTAGAGCCCATGCTCCGCAACGAGAAGCCATTGCAATGAGAAGCCCATGCACCACAACAAAGAGTAGCCCCTGTTCGCCACAACTAGAGAAAGCTCGAGCGCGACAACGAAGACCCAACACAGCCAAAAATAAATAAATAAATAAATAATCTTTAATAAATAAATAATTCTAATTCCTGCATCATGGGCTTCTTATCGGCAATGGTAACATAATGAATCAAGTTCTCCACAAGAATTTAGCCTTGGGTGCCACCCACAAAGCCTGCATAATGCATCAAAATCAGTACATTTACTATCAGGTATTTCACACTAGGCACCCTGGTGAACACCAGAGGTAGAGTTGGAAAAGACACATTTCTTGTCCTCCATGAGTTTGTTATAATTTTAGGACCCGAGGAAGCCCTCTCTATTCCAAAATATTCCCCCAAATGTCCTGACCATGGGGTCTGAGATTCCCATGCTCCTCTTTCTTTTGGAGTGAGGCATGGAAAGCACTGTGGAGGACACCAGTACACAATCTCGTTAACACTTGATATGACCCTTGTAGACTAGGGCCCAGGAGGATCAGCCTATGGACAATCTCAGTATTCTCTAACCCAGTTATCCCCAACTCTGCTGATGATTAGAACCACCAAAAAGATTTTTATTAATTCAGGAAGCTGGACGTGGAGCCCAGGAATCTACATTTTTCAACCAGATTTGACTAGTTCTCTTGCTGTTCTCTTGCTTTCCCTCCCTCTCCCTCTTCCTCTTGCTTCTCCTCCACCTCCTCCTCCTCTTTCTCTTCCTTCTTCAAATAAAAACAGAAAGAAAATATGATAAAAGTAGTGTTCTCCTAAAATATCTTATAGGTAAAGATTATGAATGTGATAGCCAGAACTTTCCTGCACTTATACAGTTTAACTAATTCATTCATACACATCTTAGTCACTGGAAATATTCAGATTAAATGTGTAAAAGGCTCAAGAAAACCTGGTAATTTTATTTTATAGAGATGCTAAGCAAAAGCCTCGACTGTCTTCATGTGAATGCCTTATCACAAGCAGACACAGGGGATGTGGAGTGCTTAGGCAGTCCTACACATGAGTAATTTGAGATATTTGTAATACTCGTTACATTTACATTCTAACAAATAGTTATGGCCCTTTAAATATCTTCTCTGTTATTTCAGACACACTTCACTTACATATATATGTGTGTGTGTGTGTGTGTGTGTGTGCTTGTATATTTCTGAGAGGCCTAAAGGGAATTCTCAAGGATTTTTTTTTTAATTTCCGCATAATTCTTTCAGCAATTGCTTGGTTGTTTTTTTGTTTGTTTGTTTTGGGGGTTTTTTTTGTTTTTTGTGGTACGTGGGCCTCTCACCGCCGTGGCCTCTCCCGCCGCGGAGCACAGGCTCCGGACACACAGGCTCAGCGGCCATGGCTCACGGGCCCAGCCGCTCCGCGGCATGTGGGATCTTCCCGGACCGGGGCACGAACCCGTGTCCCCTGCACTGGCAGGCGGACTCTCAACCACTGTGCCACCAGGGAAGCCCTGCTTGGTTTTTAATAATATTCCTTAAGCCACACTTTACAAAGGTTTATGACCTTTAACCCAGATTTTAAGGTTTTATGACTTGAATATATATTGAATGAAGGCATCTGGGATTTTGTTTTATTTGCTTTGTCTCTCCAGAAAGCAATATATGCAGGTAATTATTTTAGGAAACATTCTACTGTCATTTATTTTATTGCTTACTTATGTTGGCTTTGTCATATTGCTTCCATATCTTCAAGTCTAACTGCTAATTATCCTTCCCTCAAATATCTTAGGATTAATTTAAAACAAAGTTGATATCTCATTCCCTTCCATTTGATGTACTTTCTTTTGCATAGCAAATATTTATTCCATTGATAAGTATTATACTCATTCTAAATCAAATTGCCATTACAAACTAGGTATGCAAGTCTACTATCTTAAGGTTACTCTGAATTATTTTTCTCTTTTATAAAAGAATGTTTTTCATCTCTCCAAAACCTGTCAAATCATGCTGTCTTAAACACTTTGGAATTTTTTTTTTGGTAGTCATTAACACTTTGCAGGAATCTTATCATGAAAAGAGCTCTCTCCTGATCTGGGAATAATCTTAATCAATTACTTTGATTAAAAGGTAATTAAATCAAATTATATTGCTTTTTGCCCTTTAATTTCTTTCAAATATTTTTTCTCATCCAATTGCTAAAAGTAATGTAAGTATAAGGAATTGTAAACTATTTTGTCCAATTATTTTGAGATCAATAACAATAGGCTAGACATAGCATCAGGTTCATATTCATTTTTATTAAGTGAAACGCTCTATTGAAGTATAACATATATAGAAATGTCAACAAATATAAAGCGTATTGGGACACTGACCAAAAAATATAAAAGAAAAAAGAAAATACAAAATAAAAAACAAAATGTGTACTGGTTGATGAATTTTCAATCTCAAATGTAGTGTTCAGTACACTGTCAGGTCCTCAACAAACACTGGCAACTCCCTGTGCTTTAGCCACACATTTTCTCTGAACTTTACATTAACCCAGTGACGACAGGCTTTCTACTTGGGAGAGCCTTGTGCAGAGATTGAAAACGTGAAACACTGTCTTCCTGAATTAGGCACTACGGTCATGTTGTCCAAGTGTGAAAATCACTTTTTTAAAAACCCTTTTGGGGACTTCCTTGGTGGTGCAGTGGTTAAAAATCTGCCTGCCAATAGAGGGACATGTGTTCGAGCCCTGGTCCGGGAAGATCCCCCATGCCATGGAGCAACTAAGCCTGTGCACCACAACTACTGAGCCTGCGCTCTAAAGCCCACGAGCCACAACTACTGAGGCCCGCACACCTAGAGCCCATGCTCTGCAACAAGAGAAGCCCGAGCACCCCACACTCGCCACAACTAGAGAAAAGCCAGCGCACAGCAACAAAGACCCAACGCAGCTAAAATAATTAATTAATTAATTTTAAAAATCCTTTTGTACAGCTCCTGGCTGTGAGAAGACAACAGCTATAAGAGCTGGAATTCGGGTCTTGAATCCTCTATGAGTCACCCCTGAAAATCACTGTGTTTAGAAGAAATGGTATTGGAGTACCTACTGGAAGCCAGGTCCAGTGCTAGATACTGGGAATACATTTCCCTTGGGGGCCTTTTAGAGTTAGGAGGAATCCAAACCACATGGGGGTAGGGGGGATACTCCACAGCAGTGTTCAAGTTATGCATGGAGCATTGAAAAGGGCACTTATGCTTGACTGGAGAAGTCAGAAAGATTTGCTGAGGGAGGAAACTTGTAGGGGGCCTACAGCGTCATCTACCCAACCAGAGATAACTCCTGAAAGGCTTGCAGCCTTGCAAGCGAGGCTTACCTTGCTCACCAAACCACAATGGACCTCTAGATTAAAAAACCCAAATTCTTCCAATGGTAACTGAACACCCTAGTTAGCATGCAATGTGATCCTGATGATCTTTCCTTCAAGCAACACTAGTTTTCATCTCTTCTGCTTATTTTTTCTTCTGTGTTGCCACCTAAAATACTTTCCTTTGGAGGAGCCCTCCAGCCTGGGGTTGTGAAGCATTTAATAAAAGAACATCAGGGAGGCTTCCCTGTGTGGCGCAGTGGTTGAGAGTCTGCCTGCCGATGCAGGGGACGCGGGTTCGTGCCCCGGTCCGGGAGAATCCCACGTGCCAAGGAGTGGCTGGGCCCGTGAGCCTGCGCGTCCAGAGTCTGTGCTCCGCAGCGGGAGAGGCCACAACAGTGAGAGGCCCGCGTACCGCAAAAAAAAAAGAACATCAGGAAGTCAGTGGCTCCACTTAACATCCCAGGTTCTCCAGATACAGGGAGGGTGGTCTCTGGGGGATTGTCCAGAGCTAAGTTGTATTAGTTTCCTAGGGCAGTAGCAACAAATTACTACAAACCTGGTAACTTAACAGAAATATCTTCTCTCACAGTTCAACAGCCCAAAAGTCTGAAATCAAGGTGCCAGCAGGGCTGGACTCCCTCCAGAGGCTCTAGGTTGATAATCCATTCCATGTCTCTCCTAGCTTCTGATGACTGCCAACAATGTTCTTCCACAGCTTGTGGCTGTATCACTCTAGTCCCTGTCTTCGTGGTCACATTGCCTCCCTCCCCTCCTCCCTGTTTCTCTGTCAAATCTCTCTCACAGGTGTTGCTTACAAGAAATTTATCACTGCATTTAGAGACCACTTGGATAATCCAGAATGACCTCTTCATCTCATGATCCTTAGCTTAATTACATCTGCAAAGACTCTTTTTCCAAATAGGACCACATTCACAGTTTCTGGGAATTAGTTCTCAGACCACTTTTTGCAGGCCACCATTCAACGCACTGAGAGTATCAGGATAACCTAATTACCTAAATGTTTACCGTGATACCCTAATGTTGTCACTAACAGTGGTGGTTTACAAAGCATGCTCATCATTTAGATGAAGTATAGCAAATCATTAAGTTACCTCCTGCTCCTGAGCTATGAAATTGTTCAAGGAGAACTGCTAGGTGTTTTGAAGGAAAAAAGATGAATTAAGTCTTCTTTCAAGGATATTATAATTTAGTAGGAAAAGCAAACATGTACACAAGTGCAGGGAAGTTGAATGAAGGTGAAAATGCAATGCTTTGCAAAGAAGATTAGGGGGAGAGTAAAGACCACTCGTTCCTTTTTCCTCTATTTCTTCCTCAACATTACTCCTTCTCACAAACACTCAACACCTTATGTATATCACAAATGCCCCATTAGCTGATGTTTTGGTTCATTTCTTTCAAGGACACCAAAGGCAAGTGGACACCTTTGCTAAATGTAATCTTATGGAGTTCTCATGAACCCAAAATCTGTCATATTTAAAATACAGATTACATTAAAAAATACAGTAACTGCCCGATAAGCTTTCAAATGAAAGCTATATATATGCTATAGTATTGTTTCAAACTTATTTTCTTTAATAACGTGAGAATCTACAGACAATATACAGTTGATCCTTGAACAACACAGGGTTAGGAGCACTGACCTACCATGAAGTCAATGTAAAGAGAACATCTATCCATTTTATACCTTGCCCCCCTGGCTCCCCATATACAGAGAGCACTTCCTAAGTGGAAAAATGAGCACTTCCTAAGTGGTAGAATTTTTTTAATGGATGTTCTCACTCTATTACAGATTAAATGCACCATATTGTGAATTAATCAAACTATCAACATGGATTGAGAAGTAGTTCACATGCCTTCTGGATTTGTGTAATTAGCTCAAAGCTGATTATCCAACTACTTTTCTATAAAAGTGAAGCCCCGCAACTATGGATCTGGAGAATCCCCCCTTCAGAAGAGATCAGCAACTTGGCCTTGTGATCACATTGTGCTCCCTCAGCAACCCTACCCAAAACAAAGCTTTGGATGGTAGCCACCGTCAACTACAAAGCAGTAATCTGGAGAGTATGTAATTAAAAATGATTTTGCATCCACCTATATATTCTTTTTAATCATTTTACTATTTTCCTGTTGAATTATTCTAAAGGCTGAACCTCACGGTACAAAGGGCTGTTTTTTTGGAAAAACATCCATAATACAGCATGTTCAAGCTTACAAAGTCATTTTCAAACAGATAATGATTCACGTACAAAATTTTTCCAAACAATGTTTACCAATTTCTTTGTCCTTTGAACCAAAGCAAGGGGCATTCCACAGAAATTTGGAAGGTGAACAAGAAAGAGCCAATAATTTTCACAAAGCTATGGTGGGCAGAGTGAGGGTTTCAGCAAAAGGTAGATGTAACAGCTTATCAAACCTTTCAGAATATTCTCCTACATATCACCAACTTCAGGGATGAAGGCAAATGGATGCATTGGTAGAGGTATATTGAAATTCCTGAACTTACTAAAAATATTTTCTCCACCAACACTTCCATTCATTTTAAAACCTCCTAATCCCTTGTATTAATTCCCTTCCAGTTTGAAATACCTAGAATAATTTCCTTTCTGCTAATCAACTCCTGACTAATCCAATAAGGAATACAAATTACTCTCAGATCAGTTACTTTTATGTTTAAAACATGAAATAGTTAACTTTATTTAGTCCAAGCAACAAGGATTTAATTGAAAATTAATATTTCTACTGAGTCAAATAATAATGGTCATTTCCAACCACACCATCATCTGACACAATCTGGGATCATGTGATCATATGGTTGGTTGATTTACCAGCATTCATTTGATCACTGAGCACTGCACTTCATTAAATGTTGACAGTGGTCCCTCAAATTATTAGTATCATCTCCAATTAACAGTTGGGGACACCAAGTCTTAGAGCTATTGCATGAGTTGTCCTAGGTCCCACATGCAGAAACTAGACAAATTTGAAATCAGACAAGATACTGCCTTATGCCTGAACCCTTTCTGCCACAGGAATCAACTTTTCACCGTAGTATGTGATGTTAGAGATTGGTCATTACGAACATTTTGGTAATTAATATAAGGTAACCAACACTATACATTGCTTTGTGATAGCATCCACATTCTGAAATCTCTCCCTTCTGGCCAGATATTGTAGAAATTTTCCCAGCCAGCTCACGGCAGTAGATGTGTGGCTTCTGAGATGCCATGAAAACCTACTACCACATGGGTCCCAGTGGGAGGGGCTCTCAAGTGTCAGAAAAGCTCTAACAAAGGGGCTGACTAAAGGATATGGATTTAATGCAATGACAATAACAACAACAATCACAAAAACATCATTCCCCATATGCATGTCACTGGAAGACATGCTAGCTGTATTCGCCTGGGTCTTCTATGAAACACACATGTTGACACATGAAACACACATGTTGACACATGAAACACACATGTTTCTCCCAAGAACCATTACTTCTTTCAACTTCCTTAACCCAGTTCTGGAAGTTCTGAGGCTCGTACAGATAAGACGTGCTTTTTGCTGAGAACAATGCAACAGCAGAGCACTCTCTTTGGCAGTCAGTACTCAAATATGCCCACTGGCCTTCACAGTGAGAGATTTGGCCTCATCTTGGGACAAGAAATTGTACCACCAGCAATTTTCCCTGCCAATTCTTCTACATGAAAAAGCACATATGGATGCAACTAAGCTAATCCTTCTCTGGAAGAGTAAGCTGCACCTGACAGTAGCTTACAGAAACGCCAGACAGAGAAGATGTGATTGTGAGGTACCTAGGGGATTGCCACAAAGCAGGTTGGGAAAATCCCCACACGGGATGCCTTAGACAAAACCTAATCATCTGCTGGGATAATTGGCCTCTGAAAGGAATACATGCTAATAATAGCATCAAGCCATAAGGTTATTAAACTGCTGAAAGGTTAGGAATATTTGCCTATTGATTAGAGGATTCCTAAAGATAGCAAAGCCACCAGTTAAAATAAATGAATCAAATGACATGTAGAGGAAGATACTACGCATCCTCTTAAGTGATAAAGAAGATATTGAGGGACACGTCTTCTCCTCATGTAACAGAACATAGAGAAATTTCATAAACAGCCTGATGCACCTCTGTAAAAATTGGGAAACCACCTGCCCCCAATTACCACCAAACTACCAAAACAATGATGTTGGTACAAAATATATTTAGGAAAAGGAAAATATTCTTAAATGGATTTGTAGGGACTTCCCTGGTGGCGCAGTGGTTAAGAATCCACCTGCCAGTGCAGGGGACACAGGTTCGAGCCCTGGTCCAGGAAGATCCAACATGCCTCACAGCAACTGAGCCTGTGTGCCACAACTACGGAGCCTGCACTCTAGAGCCCATGAGCCACAACTACTGAGCCCTCGTGCACAACTACTGAAGCCCGTACATCTAGAGCCTATGCTCCGCAGCAAGAGAAGCCACTGCGATGAGAACGAAGACCCAATGCAGCCAAAAATAAAAAAATTAATTTATTTTTTTAAAAAAGGATTTATAAATATGTGGTCTAAATCATTTTCCAAAATATGCCCCTTTAAGACAAGAAATATTTTAAAACATGTCTACAATATCACTGCTATTCCTCCCATAGATAGATGGGCATATATCCCCCCCTTCTTAAATATTAGTGACTTGCTTGTAACCAGTGAGATGCAGGGGAAGTGATGCTGCATGACTTCCAAAGCTAGGCAAGGAAAGACAATGCAGCTTCCAACTGGTTCTCTTGGAACACTCACTCTAGGGGAATACAGGCTTCATACAATAAATAGCTGACCTGAGACCACCATGCTGGAGAAGATGAGGAATGAAGCTTTTACTCACCGTACTAGCTATGGTTCCAGCTAACCAGTCATGTGAATGAGCCATCTTGGATGTCCTGCCAGCCAAACGTTTAGATGACTGGAGCCACAACCAACATCTGATCACAGCAGCACAACAGACCCCAAACAATGGCTCGTCAAGCCATTTCCAAATTCCTGAGCCACAAAAATATGAGCAAATAAAATGGTGGTTTTTTCCAAACCACTAAGTTCTGGGGTAATTTGTTATGCAAAACATTGTTGACCATTCCCCAAACTTCCAAAAATAATAGCTAACATTTTGCAATGCCTTTCAATTGACAAAGTGCAATGATATCATCTCAGTTAATTTGTATAAATATCATGTGAAACAGGTATAATAATTACTCATTGCAGTGACTGGGACAAATGCTCAATAACACAATCAGGATTCAGATCGATGTCATCTTATTCCAATGACCTTCAACATTGTGCTGACTCCCAAACATGGTAAATGAAATATTTTAAGTGGCTAAAAATTTTATCTATTCAAAAATGCTGGATAGTAATGAAAAACCTAACAGCATTGTTACTTTGTTTGTTATTTCCAGATGGACTGTCTCTTCATACGTTTATATATTTTTATAAAATTTTAAAAGTAATAATAAAGGAATTCCTGGAGAGTCTAGCTGACAGCCAATTCTTGCATTCCTTTACATTTGTAAATAACAAGATGATTTCTCTGTAATTTTACCTTCAACATTATAAGGAATAGACCAGTTTTCACAAAATGAAATAAAGCTGAATTTTAACCAGGCATGGAGAGACTTGTATTTCTTAACAACTCTCTGGATTTCACACCTTTATACACACATTGAGAATTGATTGATTGGGGTCCTTAAAATTTAGAAGTTGCTTAATCCTAAAAGAGTTTGCCAAATCTGTCATGCCTTCTAGGTATTTCGAGTTCCCCTGCATTAATTTTTTACAATGGATAAATCAACAAAAACACATTTACTTTTTCCTATTAAGGGCACCGATGTGATACAAATAAGTATAAAATGTGCTTCCAGCCTTACAAAAGCTTACAGTCTTGTTGGGGCTGTTCAGAGATAAATTTGTATGATGCAGAGGAAAGCATACTGGATTAGGAATACATTTCCCTACATACCTAAAAAGGGTGCTGTAAAGATTAAGAATGAAAATGCCTTAAAGTCACAAAACACTAAGCAAATGTAATATAAAATATGTGCAAATTAAAACAAAGATTTTATCCAAAACGGTGGTTGCAGTCCATGGTACAATATTTCTGCTCTGTTTTTAGAAAGTATTAAGTTGTATCTAACTGACTGATTCCAAAAGAGATAGCCAATTGCTACTAACCCCTTCTGATTACATACACCACAGGAGAAGAAAAAACAAAACCAGGTTTCCTAGGAGTGGTAATCAAGACGGACATTAGCGAAATTCCAGGAATTCACCATGAAGTAGGGGGTCACCAAAAGTCTAAGTCAAGCAAAGGCTTATTAGCAGAGATGATGCCTAATTAAAGTGAAAAAGACAGCGAAATTGTGAGATATATATAAACCATTCCCATAAATTTCTTACAGCAATTTATCTAGACTCCCTGAGAATAAATATTCACATACTCTATGGTTGCTATGAAGTCTTTTCCTGAAGTTATTTTTTTCTATCACCACAAAGAGGACGTGACGTGTTCCAGAGGAATAAACGGGAAAATCAGGCAATAGTTCTCTTGTATCAGGCATCTAATTTAATGCTATCAGGAAAATCTAAGAATATGAGGTTCTCTTGAAACATTAGGTATACAGAAGAGAAGATGCCTGTTTCTCTTCATTTCTGTGTTTAAACACAAAACAGTGGACGAAACTGCCCTCCTTAAAGTGATTCAAAACACCAGCAGGATGGGACACTGGCTTGTAAATCAAGATGCCAATATCTTGATACCAATGCCCCTGTGTTGTACTACAATCTTTTGGCCCACTTTTGGCTTCAGTTTCCTATTAAAAGAAATAACCGCAGTGGAACACAGAACGTTCAGGAAAATCTTACTAAGGAGATTCCAATCCAAGACGGTGACCTACACACCAAACCTGCAGCTACATATGGAACAATTTCCTCTTGAAAAAAAAACAAAACAAAACCTGAAAACTGGCTGAGCAGCGCCTATGCCGCAAGCGAAGGAGAAAAGGAGCAGGTAGGAGAGGCCAGACACGGATGGCCATAAGCACCACCCCTGAGCAGCAACCCACAGTCACAGGAGGGAGCTCAAATCCTGAGCTTCTCCCTGAGGAGTGAAGGCTCTGAACCACACATGGGACACCCTCAACCTTTAAGACCTGCCCCTGAGACATGAGCCCCCAAAACATCTAGCTTTGAAGAGCAATCACTTCACGATACCTGCACTACAGCCATCCAAAAGACAGCTCTGGAAGGCCCGCGCTCAGACTCACCAGCCCTGGGTCCAGCGTGGAAGCCGCCTCCAGCGGCTGCGGGAGAGGCTCTGTTTGCTGGTCCTGAAGCATCGGGCTGAGGGGCAGGCCTCTGATTTAACACATTTGGGAGACTGCTGGTGTTCTCTCCGAAGGAGACTGGCAGGCAGCATCTCTGTGCCCTCCTTCCAGGGCCAGGATCTCCCAGGAGGGAGTTTTCACACGTGTCAGGTACCCGGTTTTACGTCAAGTGCCCCAGTTTTATGTCAGACGCCCGGTTTTACCTCTGGTGCCCCAGCATTATGTCAGGCACCTGGGGAATCTGGTGCCGAGGTTTACATCAGGTGCCCGGTTTGACACAAGGTGCTGGGTTTTACATCTCGCCCCCCCCCCGCTTTACAACTGTTGCCCCTGCTTTTCGTCAGGTGCCCTGGATTTACGTCAAGTGCCCCAGTTTTACAACTAGTGCCGGGTTTTATACCAGGTACCCGGTTTTACCTCAGACGCCAGCTTTACGTCAGGCACCGGGTTTACGTCAGGCGCAGAGCTTACGTCAGGCGTAGAGCTTATGACAGGCGCCCGGTTTTACGTCAGGCTCCCAGTTTTACGTCAAGTGCCCAGGGTTTACATCAAGTGCCCCAGTTTTACGTCAGGTCCCAGGTTTACGTCAGGTACTCGGTAATACGTTAGGTGTCGTGGTTTTACATCAGGCGCCCGGGCTTACGTCAGGCGCCCGGTTTTACGTCAGGCGCCGGCTTTACGTGAGGCACCGGTTTTACGTCAGGTGCCCCTGGGGTTTACATCAAGTGCCCCAGTTTTAAGGCAGGTCACAGGTTTACAAAAGTAACACGTCAGGTGTCATGGTTTTACATCAGGTGCCTGGTTTTATGTCAGGTGCCCCAGCTTTACATCTGATGCCCCGTTTGTTCGGGTTTTTTTTTTTTTTCTTTTGAAGTAAAACTTTTATTATTTGCAGTTTATGAGAATATTTTAAAATAGTCAAAAGAATCTACATACAAACTAATAGAATTAGTAAATTATTTTAGCTAGGTAGGTCTCTGGATAGATCAATAGACAAAAATTGTATTTTCATACACCAACACCAAAAAATTTGCAAGTGCAGTTTAAAATGAATTCCATTACAGAGCATGAAAAAATATTAGATATCTAAGGAAATAAGTAGATCCCCCTTATTTGTGTAGGATATGTTTTAAGACAGCAGTCCCCAACCTTCTTGGCACCAGGGACTCGTTTTGTGGAAAACAATTTTTCCACAGATACGGGGGGAGGAATCGTTTAGGCAGTAATGCCAGCAATGGGGAGCCATGGGAAGCGGCAGATGAAGCTTCACCCACTCACCCGTTGCTCACCTCCTGCTGTGCGGCCCAGTTCGTAATAGGCTGTGGACCTGTATCACAGCCCAGGGGTTGGGGACCCCTGTTTTAAGACCTCCCCCCTCCAGTGGATGCCTGAAATCAAGGATAGTTCTAGACACTATGTATAAAGTTTTTCCTACACATATGTATCTCTGATAAAGTTTAACCTATAAATTAGTTACAGTAAGAGGTTAACAACAGCAACTAATAATAAAATACAACAGTTATAACAATATACCATAATAAAAGTTATATAAATGTGGTCTCTCTCTCTCTCTCCCTAAATATTTTGTTGTACAAATTTAATACCTTTTCCATCTTTTAACTAAGCACTTACACGCTGTGGCTGTATCTTTTGCAGTTTGAGGTGTGACAGCAAAACTAGCACAAATTTCTTTTTCCTTCTTCACAATTTCATAGACAGAACATTCGTTCTTACTACATCTTAGCAACCTCAGCACTTAACTTATTTTTTCCTTTATTAAGTCAAGAGCTTTCACCTTTTCACTTAAAGGAAGAACTTTATGGCTTCTCTTTGGCATATCCGAATTGCCAGTATCTCTACTCGTGCGCTTTGGGGCCATTGATAAGTAAAATAAGGTTTTCCTGAACACAAGCACTGTGATGCTGTGGTAACCAAGCAGAACCTACGGGGCCTTCCCGGGAAAGACCCCTCCCCCCAAGTCCCCTGCTTGGGGTCCTCTGTGAAGTACCTAATAACAGTATCAGATGAACGTTTCTTGAGTTGTTTTACAGATGCTAAAACCACCACCAAGTGGAAGAAGTTAACTACTTGATGACCATGATGAGCATGTAGCCCCCAGACCTACTGGAGCCTCGGGATTGACAACGTTAACCCCTGTGACATCACCTTCTTTCCTCACCATCAACCTTTCACAGAATTGTGCCCGAGCTGATCACATACCCTGGGTGTCCCCTCCTTCACCTTGCCTTTAAAAATGCATCCCTGGGGGCTTCCCTGGTGGCGCAGTGGTTGGAAGTCCGACTGCTGATGCAGGGGAAACGGGTTTGTGCCCCGGTCCAGGAAGATCCCACATGCTGCGGAGCGGCTGGGCCCGTGAGCCATGGCCACTGAGCCTGCGCGTCCAGAGCCTGTGCTCCGCAGCGGGAGAGGCTGCAGGGGTGAGGGGCCCACGTACCACAAAAAAAATAATAATAAAATAAAAATAAGAATGCATCCCTGAAACCCATCAGAGAGTTCAGGTGTTTTTGCGAATTAGCTGTCCTGGACTCCTTGTCTGGTGCTTTACAGTAAACAGGGCACTTTCCTTCACCATAACCTGGTATCAGTAGATTGGCTTTACTGTGCATGGGCTAGCGGACCCAAATGTGGTTCAGTAACACAGTAACAGTCGATCTGATAACTAAGAGGGCTACTAGGTAAATAACAGGTGGGACAGAGCAGGAGGCCATGAGATTTCATCATGCTACTCAGAAAGGCGTGCAATTTAAAATTTATGAATTATGTCTGAAATTTTTCATAATATTTTCAGACTCTGGATTGGTGCCCCAGTTTTACACCTGGTGCCCTGGGTTTTGTTTTGGTTTGGTTTTAAGATCTTTATTGGAGTATAATTGCTTCAAAATACTGTGTTAGCTTCTGTTGTACAACAAAGTGAATCAGCTGTATGTATACATATATCCCCATATGCCCTCCCTCTGGAGCCTCCCTCACATCCGCCCTATCGCACCCCTCTAGGTCATCGCAAAGCATGCCCTGATTTTTGAGGCTGCCTCCAGGGGACACCTCTACATCACCTGGCTCTGGTGGCCATGGGGCCTTTGCTTTCAGCTCCACAGCACTGTTTATATTTGCATATTTTAAAATCTACTGCCTGAGGGCCTGGCTTCCAATCAGCCTGAATCTAGGTACTGACTGAGATTCCCCCACTTTGTAACACAGACTGGTCTTGGCAAACCCTCATCTACTAGGAGCCATTAAAAATAAAATAGGCTCTTTGACCAATCACTAAGGTTTGAGAGACAAGAGTGAGGCAGGATTGAAGGATCAGGCTCATCTCCTGCAGGAGGCCACTCGTTTAAGTCTGGCTACTTTATCTAACGCATAGAAACCAACAGAGAGTCAAGCAAAATGAAGAAACAAAAGAATATGTTCCAAACAAAAGAACAAGACAAAACCTCAGAACCAAACCTTAATGAAAAAGAGATAAGTACTTTATCTGATAAGGAAAATCTTACTGAGCACTGGTCAGTGGGATGAAGAAATGGGGGTGGCCAACACAGGCAAGATGGAGAAACACACCGGGAAAAATAAATAAACAAGAAAATACTAGATACTGAAAAGTACTATGAAGAGTACTACTTATAATAGCATAATAAAATAGTAGTATTAAAATAGAGCTGATATACAAGGTTTCTAAACCTTGGAACTTGATACTTTGGACTGGATAACTCTCTGTTGGGGGAATGGGTTTCTTGTGCATGGAGGGATGTTTTCCAGCATCCCGGGCTTCTACCTATTAGATGCCAGTTATATGACCCCTTCAGTTGTGACTCAAGACATTGCCAAGTGTCCCAGAGGGAGAGAGAAATCGCCCCCAGTTGAGCACCACTGCAATGGAGCCACGAGATGATACCTTTCAGCTCCAAATGTTTATCCTCATAATGAAACCAGAATACTGTACATAATGAACCTGCCCCATCCTCCCTTTTCAACCAACCTTTGTAATGATAGATACCATCCTCTTCTGTGCCTAATTGTAAAGCTTGCAGAGCTGTTTGCCTCAATAACATTCCAAACCTGTATTGTAGGAACTGAAAACACCATCAGACCCTGTAAAATAGATGACAAGGTGTCCTGCACTGTTGACATAGTTAAGAACCTCCACGAATAGCGCTTCTAAGCTATTATCTGGAGACCACTAGGGATGCTGAAGAGTTACTCCACATGAAAGCACTTACCTGCACAGTCATAAAAGATAACCCATTACCATGGAAGGAAATCAAAACTGCAGTAAATTTCAAAAGAGAAGAATGAGGAGGAGTAGGCATAAAGGACTAGTAGAAAATCTCAAGTGAGAACATGCTCAACACAGAAAGGGGAGGAGGACTGTGGAGGCCATGACTGCATTGTATAGGAAGTGACCTGGCACTGCCAGTGAACAGGGAGACACTTAGAAAACTGATGCAAATGCATCAAGAGGGTCTAGAGAGTACTGTTTAGACAAGGCCTTCTCGCCATCGTCCAAATCATATTCAAATTAAGTTGAAACCATGACAAAGAAAACCTTTGTATTTGATTCTGGCCACTGAGAAATTCCATTTGGAAGCTGTTAAATAGCTCATGAAATTAAAACTCACACCTGAACTAAAAGTCTCCATCTTCCTTTGTTTGTGCTAAAATTTTAGGGCCTATGCCATAAAATATTTTTAGGACAGAAACTTCAAAAACTCTAGGAAACGTGTTTAGTGAGCGCAAGAAGAAATCATTGAACTGTAGCTATTTATGGCAAGTAAAAATTGGTTTTCATTAGTTACCTTTTCTAAATAATACTCTTACAGATTAAACTAATTTTTAATAGAGAATTGACATGACTCTACCTATCTTACAAGTTTCTCTATTTTGCTTCTCTATTATATTAATACAATTTAAAGAAATAAAACACAGGAATCTTGAATTTTTTTTTTAATTTTATTTAATTTTTGGCTCGTTGGGTCTTCATTGCTGCACGCAGGCTTTCTGGCTTTCTCTAGTTGTGACGAGCAGGGGCTACTCTTCCGGGGGCTACTCTTCATTGTGGTGCACGGGCTTCTCATTGCGGTGGCTTCTCTTGTTGCAGAGCATGGGCTCTAGGCATGCGGGCTTCAGTAGTTGTGGCACACGGGCTTAGTTGCTCCACAGCATGTGGGATCTTCCTGGACCAGGGATCGAACCTGTGTCCCCTGCATTGGCAGGCAGATTCTTAACCACTGCACCACCAGGGAAGTCACAGAAATCTTGAATTTAAAAAAATATATAATGTTAGACCAAATGCTTCCTTTGTTTTTCAGAGGAACACAGATTTTATCACAGATTTTATCAAAGATTTCCCTTAAATAAGAAATATGGGTTGGAAAGGGCACAGGAGTCAGATGCCTTAAAACACCCCTTTTACCATTCGCCAGCTACATGATTCTGTTAATTCATTTAATATTGCTAAGAACCAAGTTTCTCATATAGAGATTGGATATAACAATTATATACTATTCATGGGGTGGCTGTGAAAATAAAAAGAAATGGCATATGAGAAAAGGCTTTGCAAACCGTAAAGTTCTATCAAGTGCTGTTTTGTTATCATCTTTTCATTGAATTAACGTAAAATGTGGCCACAGTGTGGTTTACATAAAACATTCAAGCATGCAGATGATGAAGAGGTCCATCTTGAAGAAACTTTAGTCAGGCTTCTTCCAGACTATAGACCCTGACCTCCCTTTCCTCAGAGGATTTTCTTTAGAAAACTTATAAATTCTTTCTTTGCCCATTTGATATGGAAATCCTTTTAGAAGCCTCTAACTCCTTGTAACTTCAAGGAATATCTCCCTCCAGGAGCTGGGAGCCATCACTTTGAAACACTAACATCAAGCCCCCCAATCTCCCAGTTTCTGTGGTAGGGTAGGAGCCCAACTTCCATGAGTACTTTGCTCCAAGTTGTAAAACTACCTTCTGCCATGAAGATAAGAGAAAGTTTACTTTTCCTTTGGGAAAGACCCATTAGCAAATACAGACAGCCTATGATTCCCCCATTCCCCAGCTATTCAAAACTCACCCACCCTTTGTTTCAGTAGAGTTAAGTTCAGACTTTAGTTCTGGCCTTTCTCCTGTTTGCAACAGCAGCCTTGAATAAAGTCTTCCTTGCCTGTTAAATTTTGTCCTGTACAATTTTGGTTTTGACGCGTTTGCAAAAGAATGAAGATATATCTATCCTAGGATTCATGTGCAGCAAAGCTTAACAGCCCCCAACTCCACTTGTGACTCACCCAGGTTATAGCTCGCATTAGTCTCTTATAGATTGAAACCTCCTGGAGGTGAGGGACTAACCAAGTAACTGACCGTGTCTAACAATGTCCTCTCTATATAACCATGTATTTATGTATGTGACTCAACATGTAGTTATTACTGCTTTCAGTCCCTGAATTAGTATACATATCAGAGTTTAACTTCTCAAAGCCAGAGCACTTGAAATGCTTCCACAGGTGGTAGATCTGGTGATGCTGCAAAGCAGATTGCAAGATAAACACATTTTTAAACCACTTTATTGAGGTATGATTGACATACAAAAAGCTGTACGTATTTAATGCACATGAGTTGATGAGTTTGGAGATAAGTATACACCCATGAAACCATCACCACAATCTATGCCATAAACCTATCCATCACCTCCAAAAGTTTCCTCACACCGTCCTTACTTATCATTTTTGGGGGGATAAGAACATTTAACATAAGATCTATCCCCTTACCAAATTTTTAAGTATATAATACAGTGTTGTTAACTATAGGCACTATGTTATACAGTAGATATCTAGGACTTACTCATTTTGTGTAACTGAAACTTTGTATCCTTTCACTAATACCTCCCCATTTTCCCTAACCCCAGTCCCTAGCAACCACAGTTCCAACTCACTGCTTCTATGATTTACTTTCCTCTTGTAAGTGGTATCATGCAGTATTTTTCCTGCTGTCTGGCTTATTTCACTTAGAATAATGCCCTCCAGGTTCGTCCATATTGTCACAAATGGCAGGATTTCCTTCTTTTTCAAGCTTGAATAACATTTCATTTTATGTGTTTGCCATATTTTCTTTAGCCATACATCTTTTGATGGCATTTAGGTTGCTTCCATGTCTTGGATATCGTGAATAATGCTACAATGAACATAAGAGTAAAGATCTCTATTCGAAATACTGATTCAATTTCCTTTTAACATATACCCAGAGTGGTATTGCTGGATCATAGGGTAGTTCTACTTTATTTTGAGAAACCGCATACTGTTTTCCACAGTGGCTGCACCAACTTACATTCCCAGCAGTAGTGCACAAAGGTTCTCTCTTCTTCTCATTCTCCCAACACGTATCTTTTGTTTTCTGGTTTGTTTGTTTGTTGTTTTTCTTTTTTTTAATTTTTTTAAATATTTATTTATTTACTTGGCAGCATCGGGTCTTAGTTGGGCACACAGGATTTTCATTGCCATGTGCAGGATCTTCCTTCTGGCATGTGGGATCTTTAGTTGCAGCATGCAGAATCTTAAGTTGCAGCATGTGGGATCTTTTTTAGTTGCAGCATGCAAACTCTTAGTTGTGACATGTGGGACCTAATTCCCTGACCAAGGATCAAACCCTGGGCCCCTGTGTTGGGAGCACAGTCTTAGCCACTGGACCACCAGGGAAGTCCCCTGTCTTTTTTATTTTTTTTTTATTTTTTTATTTTTTTAGTTAAGAGATTTTATTCTAATAGCTGTAATTACAGTGCTTGTTTGTCGAAATGAAAACTGAAAACAAATATACAAAACACTTGATTACTAACTGTGTTTTGAAAGCAGTAAGAGGTTCCACAACACCAAATAAACGAGTTCTGAGCTTTTCCCCAGGATAAAGTTTAACAGCTCCAGCTTCTTCAGTGTTTATCAAAATACAAAAGAAAAAAATAGAGGTTATCATTTTTTTGATGGCAAATCTGACCGTTGCAGGCTGAGGGAGTGAAAGCACATGTAGACAGGGGCTCCGAAGGGCTGGGGCTCAAGGATGACCACCCGCGCTCCTGCTGGTGAAACCCCGAGAGCCCGGAGCAGGCAAGCAAGGGGACTTCAGGGCTGCCACTCAAACCAGAGGGTTCCAACCAAAGTGCCCATGAGGACCCAAGAAAGGGCTGGGGTTCCTCGACAGGGTCTGAGAGCAGCGGCTGCAGCCTCCAGCCCATCTCCTGGACGGCCATGTAAGCACAGATGTAAGCACAAACGCTATGGGGTGTGAGATGACCCAAGACAGAGCAAATCACAGGGACCCTATTGTGACCATGCAGAATGGATCATGGCTGGTTCTGCCCCGTTTCATGTTCCCAACGGGAAACAGAGCACTGGCGGACTGGACTCAGGCCATTACTGCAGAACCTACACTAGGCACATTTCTCCCTTCTGTGTGTTCAAGTGTTCTCCTTATCTTGTATTTGTAACTATTTTTTTTAATGCACTGAGTTTGGGTTAAAAACCAACCACCAAAATGGATCTCAACACAGATCTAAAGCCGAGAGGAAGAGCATCGGGCTTGTCTGACACAGTGACTCCTGGATGACCCGTGTGCCTAAAATCCCTTCTCAGTACTAAACAATGGGTTGGTTTTCTTTTTATAATAAAAAGAGCTGAGTAATATTGCATAGGAGTACCAGAAACTGCCTCATTGGAAACAAAAACTATTTACATTAAATAAAAACCCAGGTACAGCCCGCATCTGCACATTTACAGCATGGTGAAGCACACCGTGACAAACCATGGAGACAGCTTCTGGCACTCGCACCCCAGGGGCACGTTTGCCACATGAGAGTAGAGCGAGGGTAGAAGGAGGGAGTGAGAGGGGAGGAGAGAGGAGTACAGCTCACTTCTGGTTCTGGAGCTGATTAGACAGCCAGTCCAGTCGCTCACAGAGCCCGTCCCCACTGGTGGCACAGGTGGCCTGAATGTACCAGTTCCTGTGGCACAGAGAGTGCAGACCCAGCTTGTCTGTGATCTCAGCTGCATTCATGGCATTGGGGAGGTCCTGTTTGTTAGCAAACTCTGAGCAGAATGGCAATCCTGAGCTCGTCTTCTGCCAGCATCCTCATAAGCTCCTCTCAGGCCTCATTCACATGCTCTCTGTCCTTGCCGTCAACCATGAAGATGAGACCTTGTGTGTTCTGGAAGTAGTGGTGCCACAGAGGCCAGATCTTGTCCTGGTCGCCCATGTCCCACACAGTGAAGCTGATGTTCTTGTGTTCCACGGTTTCCACGTTGAAGCCTAGAGTGGGAATGGTGGTCACGATTTCACCCAGCGTCAGTTTGTACAGGATGGTGGTCTTTCCTACAGCATCTAGGCCCACCATGAGAATGCACATTTCCTTTTTGCCAAAAAGGCCCTTGAAGAGGTTTGCAAAGATATGCCCCACGCTGTAGACCCGTGGGAGCAACACTGGCCAGAGAAACCCTCGGTGGCCGGCGCAGCTGCTACCCCAAGGCAGGCGCTGGTTTCGCTCCCACAAGATGGCGGCTCTGACGGCGGCCCCCCCCCCCTTTTTTTTTTT
>RJWK010027940.1:0-19611 GCA_004363435.1 Platanista minor | reverse complement strand
AAAACAAAACAAAAAAAACAAACAAAAAAAAAGAATTATTTAGGCTTCAGAAGATTCCAGATAAAAAACAAGGTCCTACTTGTGCTGTGTGTATAGCACAGGGAACTATATTCAATATCCTATGATAAACCGTAATGGAAGAGAATATTAAAAAAAAGAATGTAGGTATGTATAACTGAATCACTTTGCTGTACAGCAGTAATTAATACAACACTGTAAATCAACTATACTTCAATAAAATTTTTTTAAAAAAGAAGATTCCAAGGTACTTTTCCCAGATTCCATGGATTCTTCTGTCACAGCTGGTTTGTCTGTCCGGCAGCTGAGAATTGAGCACAGTTTAGAAGAATCATCTCAGGGATGACTTAGCACATCAACATATGTGGTTGTTATTGTTGTCCATGTCCCCGGCACTCCAGACTGCTTTGTTTAGGAGCCATATGCATGTCCACAAGGCAGTTAAGTGTTTTATCATATTGGTGCTCACCATCTATTGAATCTCTAACTTAAAAAAATACATAACTCTGAGAAATCACACAAATTCTATGAGAATTTTTTTTTTTTTTTTTTTTTTTCGGTACGCGGTCCTCTCACTGTTGTGGCCTCTCCTGTTGCGGAGCACAGGCTCCAGACGCGCAGGCTCAGCGGCCATGGCTCACGGGCCCAGCCGCTCCGCGGCATGTGGGATCTTCCCGGACCGGGGCACGAACCCGCGTCCCCTGCATCGGCAGGCAGACTCTCCACCACTGCGCCACCAGGGAAGCCCTATGAGAATTTTTAAATTGCATAAAACACAGTGATTGCTGTGCCACACATTTTAGATACAGTTTTCTATTTCTCCTTTGGTCCTGATGCAGCGTTGCATAGCATCTGGGCAATAGGTCATCTCTAGGAGTAATGCAAGTGTGTAAAGGTAAGTTCCCCTTACTGTGAGTGACCAGAAAACTGGCAGAACACTTGTAATCAATCATTAAATATCCAGTGAGATAAGGTCCTGCTCACAAGGAACTTAAACCCAATTGGGAAAAGAGGCTGACAGGACTTCTGGGGAAAAAGTCAATGTAAGTGCATTTTTAAAAGTCTTCCCAATTCCTACTTCTTTTAGTCAAGTTTGGGGGCTGTAATAAAGAGACATCAAAATACAGTGGCTTAAAGGAGGAAGATTTTTTTCCTTTTTCATGTAAAAATATTGGTGGATGGTCCAGAGCCAGTATACGGTGATTCTGGAGTGTCGGGGATGTGAGGTATCAGGTATCTTGTTTCTCTGCATCCTCAACATTCAGATTCCATCTTATGGTCCAAGATGGCTGCTCCATTTTCTGCCATTGCATCCATAGTCGGCTGGCACAGTATCCCGCGTCCAGCAATCTAGCAAAAGGGGAAGGGGAGGGAATGCCCCTTTCCTTTAAGAGCGTTATGTGGAGATCATACAGTTCTCTTATGCCTACGTCTGGCCACATGTATGGCCAGATCTCAACCACACACCCAGCTTCAGGAGACTTCAAGGAATATCCCTTTAGTTGGGTGAACAAATGCCCAGCTAGAAATTGTACTGGGATGGAAGATTGGATTAAGGGGATTGGATTCAGGAGAAGAACTGGCAGTCTCTGTCCCTGCACTGAATTTCACAACAACAAAAATTGGACAAAACCACCAATTAGAGTAGCTAAAATTAAAGTGATTTCATCCAATGTTGGTGAGTATGTGGGGCAATGGGCCCCTTGTATAGTGCTGGCAGAAGTATAAAGTGGCCCAAGCATTTTAGAGGGCAATTGGCAGCATCCAGCATTCCTAAAGACATGCATCCTGTATGGCCCAGCAATCACACTGCTAGAAACTCATCCCACAGAAGCATTGTACAACATACTTTGATAATTACCTATGAGGATCTTCACAGAAACATTGTCAGTGATGGCCAGTGAGCAGGACTCCCTAAAGACCCATCAAGAGGGAGCAACTTTAAAAATGATGGGGTATCTATATATGGAATATTATGTAGTCATTAAAAATAATACAGTAGATCAATATGTGTTGATATAGAATATGTCCAAGCTGTATTCTTAAAAAAAGCAAGTTTGAGAAGAGTATACATAGAAAGGTTCCATTTTTTTGTGAAAAACATATATGTACATGCTTGCATATATTCCCATATATATTTGTATATACATAGGAAACGTGAAAGGCTGCACTGAAACTGAGTAATTCCAGGGCACAGAAGTGGCAGAAGGTGGGCTGAGAAGTTTCTACTTTTAGCTTTATACATACCTGTAATGCTTGACTTTTTTATGAGCGTGCATCAATTTTATAATAAAAGATACAGATTTTGGAGGAAAACTGACCTGAAAAAGAGAAAGCATTAAATGGTTCAATGTCATTGCAGGAAATGTGACTAACTGCTAAGAGTTTGGGATACTTCAAAATACTATGGAAGTTGGGGGGAGGGCAGGGCAACCAATATTGGAGCAATAGAGGGAGGCTGTAAGAAGGAGCAAAGAGATAACATGAAAAGAACCGGAATATAAGATTTGATGCACAATTTGATTCTAAGGAGTGTGTGCACATAATCTATATCTATATAATCTCTATGTAGATAAATGCACAAAAATATACAAGAACGTCATACCCTAAAATGTTATTGACGGTGTTTGGCTCTCTGTGTGAGATATGTGCTTTAATTTTATTTCTTTACATTTGTCAGTATTTTCCAAGTGTTCGACGAAAACACTCTTGGTTTCTTTTAATTCAATAAATTAAAAACAAAAGAATAGGTGATGTTTATATAGGTGGGAAAGAATGCAAAGCCCTTCCATAGGTGGGGCAGGCAGATGGGTGGACAGGTGAGACTGTTTGAGGGAGACCCAAGCACAGGTGAGAAAGGTACCCTTCTCCATCATCCTGCCAAGTCCCTAGAGGCAGGGGGCAGGGGGAGTGGGTGTTCCTGCTGTGTGCCAAACCCTGAACCAGGTGCTTTGCCTCTTAACTCATTGAATCCTCAGAGTGTTCTTGCCCCCGAGAGGCATTATCATCTCCAGGAGGCGGGTAGGACTTACAGGAGTGTGTATCCCAGCTTGATGTGAGGGCAACGGCCTATTAAATTAGAAGTTTAAAAGTGTTGCACCAAGATACATTTAGTAGTGAGGGTCCAGTCCAAGATCTTCGTTTTCAAAGGCGGTATAATAAAATTGGTTTGATGGCTCTCAAAGGCCAGACTGCGTAACCGTCAGTGGAGAGGGTTTGGAGAGAGAGCTGTACGTGTGCTCCAAGTTGTCCCCCAACACCAAGGGAAGAGGCAGGGGTAGCAGTGTATCGAGAGGTGTATCAGGAATGGTCAGCCCCAGCGGAGAGAAGCGTTGATCACAGATATTGTTAGCATTGTCAGAGCTTGTTGGTAATAAAACATTAGGCCAGCATTTGATTGGTTTTATTATGATTTTTAAATTCTCTACAATCACTGCACCTCCTATTGACACAGCTGTGGTGGATTACCCTCGCCACACACTCAACCTTAGTATGCTGCTCTTGGGGGCAATTCTTCATTTTTCTTAAATCAAGAGATAAGGGGAATTCAGAAACTTTGTTTATGCCCCTGCACTTCAGGGAGGGGGCAGTGGGAAATCTAGGGAAGGGAAGGACTGGGCTGCTCAGCTGAGATGGATGAGTGACAAGAGGCAGATGCAGGAGGTGAGCCCCACACTCCCTGCCATCACGGTGAAGGAAGTCTTGAGTGTTTTGCAGAGACCGGCTTTGGGCCACGCACACAAGCAGCAGTGGGTGGAGTCAGGGTAAGTTCCGCTGAAGGAAGAAACATGCCAGGGATGCTAGACAAACAGAATGTCAGGTGAGGGTCCCTCCATCCTCAGAGGAATCACAGAAACACCCACAAAAGAAAGGGTCGACTTTAAACACCTTCCAGCCCCAGACAGCCCAGAGGCAGCATGCACAGTGCTCTTCAAATAAGAACCTTCCTCTTTCTTCCTACCCGCCTCCCTTCCCACCACCTGCCTCAGACCCTGCCTGGGAGAAGTAAGTATTAGCAGTTAGCAAGTGGGGGAGGGAGAAAGGAAAGAAGCTGGGGCTTTCCACTACAACTGGTTGGGGTGGGGGGGGTGGTGAGGAGCTGTAAGGCTGGGTGGATGTGGGAGAGTTGATAACTACAGAGCCCTAGTGACTGATGGGGGACCTTGTATTATCCAAGAGTGGCCACCAAGAGTGGCCAGAACCTGAAGGGACAGTGGAAACAACAATCCAGTTGCTTTGGACACAAGTCCTGCTTGTTCAACACACTGTTACATAAAGAACTTCCTAAAAGTAAGAGCTCTTGACCTACCTGCGGCCTAAGTGCCTAGAGCACAGGGTTGGTCCGTGTCTTACTCATCACTGCATCTTCAACACCGGATGCAGGGTCTGGTGTATGTTACGTATTCAAAAGTGTCCATCAACAGATGAATGGATAAACAAGATGTGGCACATATATACAATGGAATATTACTCAGCCATAAAAAGAAACAAAATTGAGTTATTTGTAGTGAGGTGGATGGACCTAGAGT
Source organism: Platanista minor (assembly GCA_004363435.1). Taxonomy (NCBI): domain Eukaryota; kingdom Metazoa; phylum Chordata; class Mammalia; order Artiodactyla; family Platanistidae; genus Platanista; species Platanista minor. The sequence continues at coordinate 15,064 of RJWK010027940.1, read as the reverse complement.
CTGTCATACAGAGTGAAGTAAGTCAGAAAGAGAAAAACAAATATGCGTATGGTAACACATATATATGGAATCTAAAAAAAAAAAAAGGTTCTAATGAACCTAGGGCCAGGGCAGGAATAAAGACACAGACATAGAGAATGGACTTGAGGACACGGGGAGGGGGAAGGGTAAGCTGGAACAAAGCGAGAGAGTGGCATGGACATATATACACTACCAAATGTTAAATAGATAGCTAGTGGGAAGCAGCCGCATAGCACAGGGAGATCAGCTCGGTGCTTTGTGACCACCTAGAGGGGTGGGATAGGGAGTGTGGGAGGGAGACGCAAGAAGGAGGAGATATGGGGATATATGTATATGTATGGCTGATTCACTTTGTTATAAAGCAGAAACTAACACAACATTGTAAAGCAATTATACTCCAATAAAGATGCTAAAAAAGAAAGAATTTGACATGTTACAATGAGAATTAAGTGAATTAGAAGATATGTTGAATGAAATAACGCAAAGTAAAGCAATTATGCTCCAATAAATATGTTTTAAAAAAAAGGGAAACTTTTGGGGAAATAAAAACACTATTTGCTGAAAAAAAAAATTTTGTTGGATGAACTGATAAATATTGGGTTGGCCAAAACGTTCGTTCGGTTTTAACAAACGAACCTTTTGGCCAGCCCAATATTAATAAAGCTGAGCGGCTGCAGTGTGAAGGGGTGAGTTTCTTGTGCTGGGAAGGATGGAAGCAGGTGGTCCCTGAAGTGAACTGGCAGAGGGGCCCTACTTTGTTGGGAAGACTGGTCAGATGTTGCCTGTGTTTCCTTCCTGCCTCTTATTTTTGTGTCTCTCAGCTCTGGCATGGCTTCCCCACCTTGCCAATAAGGAGTTTTAGAAAGGGGGTGTTTTTCTTTTTGTTTCTGCCATTGCTTTTTAGCAAAACTGAAATTATAGAGCAAAGTGCAAGTGTCTGTGCTTGGTATTTACACATACTATCTCTTATCCTTGGAAGAAACCTGAAAATCAGGTATTATTTTTAATCCTCAACCTCTGAAAGGTTAAGTGATTCACTCAAGGCCACTACCCCAGCTAGTAAGTCACCAAGGTGGGATTCAAATACAGGATGAATCTGCTTAGGAGATGGGGTGTGGGATCTGCAATAATCTCTTTATGAATGAGGTGGGAAGCTTTTTCAGGCACATGGGCCAAAAAGTACAGATGGTTTGGGAGAAAATCATGTGTGATTTTAGGACTGGAGGAGGCAGGTGTGGAGAGGCAAGAGGCCATACATTTGGAGGGCTGAGACCAAGGAAAGGAAAGACATGGCAGGCTCAAATATCAAGCCCCTTATCTGCCATTGCACGTAGGCGCTGGGGCACACTGGACAATGGTAGACTTGGGGCTACGAGCCAAAGACCACAGTGTGTATTTGGATCTGTGTGGGTTTTGAGGAACTGGTCAATGGGTTTCTCTAGACCTGAGAAAGCAGGTCAGTGGACACCAGGACCACGTCACTGAGATGGACTTAGGATGAAGATGCTACTGTAGTCAGATACATCTACTTTTGTTTTTCAGGCTTTTTCATTGAAGAGTAACATACTACGTGCATGCACAAGTCCTAAGGGCACAGGTGAGTGAATCATCCCAAAGGGAATGCTCCTGCATGGCTACAACGCAGGGAAGAAACAGAACATAATGAACACCCCCAGCCCCCAGTCTCCTGGCAGACCCTAATCCCTCACCTCATAGGTAACTACTATTCCATTTATTCCAACACCAGAGGTAGATTTGCTTGTTTAAAAAAAATTTTAATACAATTTTTAAAGGTTATACTCCATTTACAGTTATTACAAAATATTGGCTCTATTCCCCATGTACAATACAGCCTTGAGCCTATCTTACACCAATAGTTTGTACCTCCCACTTCCCTATCCTTATATTGCCTCTTCCCCGCCCCCCCATCCCACTGGTAACCACTAGTTTGTTCTTTGTATATGTGAGTTTGCTTCTTTTTTGTTATATTCACTAGTTTGTTGTATTTCTTTAGGTTCCACATATAAGTGATATCATACAGTATTTGCCCTTCTCTGACTTATTTCACTTAGCATAATGCCCTCCAAGTCCATCCATGTTGCTGCAAATGGCAAAATTTCATTCTTTTTTGGCTGAGTAGTATGCCATTGTGTATATGTATACATATATATCCATTCTTCTTCTTTAACCATTTATCTGTTGATGGACACTTAGGTTGCTTCCACACCTTCTAAATAATGCTGCTGTGAACATTGCGGTGCATGTATCTTTTCGAATTAGTGTTTTTGTTTTTTTCGGGTATATACCCAGGAATGGAATTGCTGGGTCATATGGTCATTCTATATACAGTTTTTTTGAGAAACCTCCATACTGTTTTCCACAGTGGCTGCACCAATTTACATTCCCACCAGCAGTGTGCAAGGGCTCCCTTTTCTCCACATCCTGACCAACATTTGTGTTTTGTGTTCTTTTTGATGATGCTTTGCTTGGTTTTGAAATTCAAATAAGTAGGATCATGCAATCTGTATTTTTTTTGGTGTCTAGCTTCTTTTGTTCAGCATTATGTCTGTGAGACTCATCTATGCTGTTGTATATCATTTGCTCATTTTCACAGCTGTAGGACTTTACCACAGTTTATTTTTTTTCATTCTATCACTAGACATTTCTTTTTCCAGTTTGGGGCTATGAATAATAATGCTATAGGCACATATGTACATGTTTCTATTGTGTATACCTAGGAATGGAATTATTGGGTCCTAGCATATGCATATGTCCAACTTTACTAGATACTGCTAAATAGTTTTCTAAAGTGATTATGCCAATTTACACTCTCCCCAGCCAGTATATGAGGGTTTCAGTTTTTTCACATCTCTGCCAATACTTGATAATAGTCCTTTTAATTTTAGCTACACTGTTGAGTGTGTAGAATAATCTCCTTGAGATTTTCATTTTCATTTCTCAGATGACTAAAGCAGTTGAATATCTTTTCAAATGTGTATTAGGGGCCATTTGGTTATGTTTTTGTGAAGTGCCTATTCTAGTCTCTTGCCCATCTTTTCATTATGTTGTCTTTTTCCTTATTAGTTTGTAGGAGTTCTTAAGATACTATAGATGTGAGCTCTTTATCAGTTCTATGTTCTGTAAATATCTTCTTCCACTCTGCAGTTTACCTTTTCATTCTCTTAATGGTGTTTTGTGAAGAATGAAAGTTACTAATTAAAATTTTTTTTTATTTTGCTAGAATATATATATTGTAATATGTATTACTTTAACCTTTTGTAAATGTTTAATTCAGTGGCATGCATTTGCATTGTTGTGTGTAACCATCACCACTAACTATACCCAAAACTTTTTCATCATCCCCAACAAAAACTTTGTACTCATTAGACAATGACTCCCCCTTCTCCTTTCCATCAGCCCCTGATAACCTCTATTACACTTTCTGTCTCTATGAATTTGCCTATTCTAGGCACTTCATATAAGCAGAATCATACAATATTTGTCCTTATTCATCTGGCTTATGTCACTAAGCAGGATGTTTTCAAGGTATGTATCAATATATACCACATTTTGTTTATCCATTAATCTGTAGATGGACACGGGTTGTTTCCACCTTTTGGCTATTGTGAATGATGTTGCTATAAACATTGGTGTATGAATAACTGGTTAAGTCTCTGTTTCAATTCTTTTGGATATATACCTAGGAGTAGAATTTCCAGGTCTGTGGTATCTCTAAATTTAACCTTTTGAACTGCTGGATTGTTTTCCATGGTGGTTGCTCTACTTTACATTCCCACTAGCAGTGCATGAGGGTTCACATTTCTCCACATTCTCACCAACGCTTTCCTTCCTTTCTTCTTTCCTTTCTCCTTCCCTCCTTCCTTCCTCTCTCTCTCTTTCTTTCTTTCTTTTCTTTCTTTCTTTCTCCCTTTCCTTCTTTTCTGTCCCTTCCCTCCCTCCTTCCTTCCTTCCTTTCTTTTCTTTCTTTCTTTTTTTTTGTTATAGCCATCCTAGTAAGTGTGAAGTAGTATATCATTGTGGTTTTCATTTGAAATTACCTAATGACTAATGATGTTGAGCATTAGTTCATATGCTTATTGACCATTTGTATATCTTCTGAGGTGAAATGCCTATTCAAATCCTTTTCTCATTTTTGAATTGGGTTGTTTGTTTGTTTTTAGTTGTTAGTTTTAGGAGTTCTTTATATATTCTGGCTATTAATGTCTTATCAGATATATGATTTACAAATATTTTCTCTCATTCTACAGGTTATCTTTTTGCTTTCTTTTTAGTATTCTTTGATGCACAAAAGTTCTTAATTTGATAAAGTCCAATTTATCTATTTTTACTTTTGTTGCTTGTGCTTTTGGCTTTAATCCATAAAATCTTTGCCAAATTCAATGTCATGAAGATTTTCTCCAATGTTTTCTTCTAAAAGTTTTATTGTTTTAGCTTTTATATTTAAGTCTTTGATCTATTTTAGTTAATTTTTTACAAGGTGTAAGGTAAGTGTCCACCTTCATTCTTTTGTGTGTGGGTATCCAGTTTTCCTAGTACTATTTGTTGAAAAGATTGTCCTTTCCCATTGACTGGTCTTAGCATCCTTGTCAAAAATCTATTGATAATATACATGAGATTTTATTTCTGGGCTCTCTATTCAATTCCATTGGTATATATTTATGTGTGTCCTTATGCTAGTACCATACTGTTTTAACTACTGTAGTTTTGTAGTAAGTTTTGAAGTCAGGAACTGTGAGTCTTTCAGCTTTATTCTTCTTTTCAAGATTGTGTTGGCAATTTGGAGCCCTTTGCAGTTCCATGTGACTTTGAGCATTGGTTTTTCCGTTTCTGTGAAAAAGGCTGTTGGAATTTTGATAGGAATAGGGTTGAACCTGCAGATAGCTTTGGATATTACTGGCATCTTAATAATGTTAAGTCTTCCTAACCATAAATATGGGATGTCTTTCAATTACTTAGGTCTTCTGTACTTTTTTTCAGCAATTTTCTATAGTTTCCAGCATGCAAGAATTTCACCTCCTTGTTATTTATTCCTAAGCTGCTTTTAGATATAATTTAATTTAATTCTTTAGTTGCTATTGTAAATGGAATTGCTTTCTCAGTTTCCTATTTGACTGTCCATTGTTGGTATACAGAAATACAACCAACTTTTGTGTGTTGATATTGTACTCTGCAACTTTGCTGAATTTATTCATTAGGTCTAGAAATTTTCTTGTGAATTCTTTGAGATTTTTCTATACATAGGATCACGTCATCTTTTAATAGAGATAGTTTTACCTCTACCTTTCCAATTTGAATATCTTTCATTTCTTTGCCTTGTCTAATTTCTAGTACAATGTTGAACAGCAGCAGTGAAAGTGGGCATCCTTGTTTTGTTCCTGACCTTGGGTGGAAAGCTTTCAGTATTTCACCATTGAGTATGATTTTGGCTGTGGATTTTTCTTAACTAACTTTTATCATGTTGTGGAATTTTCCCTCTGTCTCTAGTGTCCTGAGAATTTTTATCACTGTGAAAGGGTGTTGATTTTGTCAAGTGACTTTTCTGTGTCAATTGAGGTGATTGTGTGCTCCCCCCATTTGTTCTATTAAGGTGATGTATCACATTGATTGATTTTCTTACATTGAACCACCTTTGTATTCCTGGGATAAATCCTACTTAGTCATGGTGAATAATACTTCTAATATGCTGTCGAGATGGATGCTAATGTTTGCTGAGGATTTTGCATCTATAGTCATATAAGTTACATTGGTCTGTAATTTTCTCTTTTTGTAATGTATCTGACTTTGGTATTTGGGTAATGCTGACTTCACAGAATGAGTTAGGAAGTGTTCCCTCCTCTTCACTTTTTTTGGAATAGTTTGAGGAGGATTGGGATTAATTTCTCTTTAAACATTTGGTGGATTTAACCAGTAATGTCAACTAGGCCTGTGTTTTTCTTTGTGGGAAGTTGTCTTTTTAAAAAAATTTTCATTAGTAATTTAATGTCTTTACTTGTTATAGGTTTATTCAGATCTTCTGTTTCTTCTTGAGACAGTTTTGGTAGTTTGTGTCTTTTTAGCAGGAATTTGTCCATTTCATCTAGATTCTCCCAAAACTTAGCTGATCCTTGATGTAATGGAGAGTTGAGGAGCCATTTACAATGATTCTGCAAGCAAATATTTAACGAGAGGGAAAAATGTTCACAGTAGATTGTTAACCCCAAAAATTAGGTTTCAAAATATTATTACTCTCTGATTCCATTTTTGCAGAAATCATATATCATACATCTATATATGCTTAGAAAAAAAAAAAACCTGTCCAAAAGAACATGTTAATGGGGATTAGCAAGGGGTAATGAGATTAGTGTTTTGTTTTTGGTTTTGTTTTTGTTTTTTCTTACAGGGTGATGTTTTTATAATCTTCTTTGGACTGCTCTATATTTACTAAAATTTCTCAATTAAATTGCCACTTATGTAATATGAAATGAACACAAATTTTAAAAAATTTAATTCTACTGAAGTGTGTTCATTTGGGTTAAGACTCTGTATCTTCAGTATAACTCATTATTTCAACCCATTTTTCAGGCTGTATCACCTCGTTAGAAAGAACTCTAGTCTATTAGAAAACTAATTGTAACCTTGGAAACATGGGAGTGGGCCAGCATGGTCCTAGGAGAGCTAGAAAGGACAGGTTGGTTTTGATGAGGGGAAATGGGGAGAACTGTGGGGTGTGACTGTAGAGATGTGGGGAGCTTGACCTTGGCAAGGTCTGGACAGTTAGAAATCAGGATAATAGATGCGAAGGGAGCAGGGGGGAGGGGTGGAAGAAGGACTTTACAATTTGTTTATGGAGAGTCCTAATCATCAATGCACATCCAGAATTTGTGGGGCCTACATTTATACCATTTAGGGTGCCCTCTTTAAGAAAAAGGACTTACAAATACAAAATTAAGTACTAAAAGTACTTTAAATAATACTAAGTATTTTCTCAGAAGGAAAAAAAAAAATCAACAAATTGCTGGGCCCAGGAACTCTAGGTCCCTTTCTTCTAAGAGTTCTTTAGGTAATTGACCAGAAATACCTTTAAATTGTTTCTGATTATCACCTGGCTTCCCCTCCCCTTCTGGAAACTTCCACCACTTCCAACACCTCCCAGCTCTCATGGGGATTTACCCACATGAGGAGCCCTGAAGTTTTTTTTTTTAACTTTTATTGGAGTATAGTTGCCTTACAAAGTTGTGTTAGTTTCCGCTGTGCAGCAAAGTGAATCAGTTATAAGTATACATATATCCACTCTTCTATGGATTTCCTTCCCATTTAGGTCACCACAGAACACTGAGTAGAGTTACCTGTGCTCTACAGTAGTTTCTCATTAGTTATCTATTTTATACATAGTAGTGTATATATGTTAGTCCCAATCTCCCAATTCATCCCACTCCTCCTTCCCCCCTTGGTATCCATAAGTTTGTTCTCTACATCTGTGACTCTATTTCTGCTTTGCAAATAAGTTCATCTGTACCATTTTTCTAGATTCCACATATAAGCAATATTATACAATATTTGTTTTTCTCTTTCTGACTTATTTCACTCTATATGACAATCTCTAGGTCAATCCACGTCTCTGCAAATGGCACTATTTTGTTCCTTTTTATGGCTGAGTAATATTCTATTGTATATATGTACCACATCTTCTTTATCCATTTGTCTGTCGGTGGACATTCAGCTTTTTTCCATGTCCTGGTTATTGTAAACAGTGCTGCAATGAACATCGGGGGTGCATGCATCCTTTCGTATTCTGGTTTTCTCCAGATATATGCCCAGAAGTGGGATTGCTGGGTCATACGATAGCTCTATTTTTAGTTTTTTAAGGAACCTCCATACCATTCTCCATACTGGTTGTACCAATTTACATTCCCACCAAGAGTATAGGATGGTTCCCTTTTCTCCACGCCCTCTCTAGCATTTATTGTTTGTAGACTTTTTGATGATGGCCATTCTGACCAGTGTGAGGTGATACCTCATTGTAGTTTTGATTTACATTTCTCTAATAATTAGTGATATTGAGCATTTTTTCATGTGTTTGTTGGCCATCTGTATGAAGTTTAAGTTGCATCAGCTTCATGGTAACTGTGCTTCTGCTGATTGTCTTTCTCATTGCAAGTCTTTTCAGGTTTTCTCCTAGTTAATTCTTAGACTCCTAGGTGATGAAACTCCAGGATGGCGATTACTCTATGAATTCTTGTTGGCATATCTTGCTTGTGGGCTCCTCATATCCCAAATGGCTCTATGCTCTTAAAGCAGAGGCTTTTATTCCCTTCCTGCTTTCCCTGGAAGAAGAAGGGAGACTGGAACTAGTATTTACTAGAGAGGATGTCAATGGTTCTGTCTGAAACAAAAGCTCTGGAAAATATGTACATTGTACTAATTCATTTTTTCCCCTCTCTGATATGATTGTGGGTGATTCAGAGGTTACTGCAAGTGTCAAATCTTGATTTCACAAGTGGGGAAATTGTAGGTCAAGGGGTGACACAGATAGGCCCAGATTCTTAGTTCATATTTAGGTAAAATATGTAGCTGAGCGTTCCAAGTGCTCAAGGAAGGTGTCACTGGAAAATATATTTCCCTGAATGGTAAATTTCCAAGTCAGACTGAGTCTCATTTGTCATTTTTTTTAACCTGAGAAATTCAACACACATAGCAAACATTTATTGCTTAAGCCTCATATCGCTGACGTGGGGAAGGTTCAGCAAACATTGTCTTTGTTTCACAGGTGGGAAAAATGGAAGCATGCTGGAGTTACAGGGACATACATCAGGTTCGTGAAGTGAAGCTAGGATACCTAGGGTGCTTCTCCATTCATTTCCTCTTCTCCCTTCCCTGGTGCATTTCTTATAGGAGACAGCGTGAGGATGGTTGTGTAACCAGCTCCTTTGCCCAGGTAAGTCAGGACACCTTTCTGCTTTTGCTCTTCCTGGGATGGAAAATTCAGTAGTGCTCTTTTGGTTGTGAGCAATAGAAATCCAGTTGAGTAAGCATAACTGGGAAAGGGGGACTTTATTTTAAAAATATAGGAGGGTCTGAAGGACCTCCTGAGTGGGCACACAGCCACCTGAGGGAGAACTGAAACCAGGAGCTGAAAAGCCCGGGCTTCTTTCACCCCACCCCTTATCTCCATTATAGTCTTTATCACTGGAGAGGAACTTTCTCTATTTCTTCCATTCACGGGAGAGAATATGGCTCTGACTTTCAGCTACCGGCTGAGACTAATTTGCTGGTTTCTCTGAGCTGGTCAGAGAGAGTCGGATGGCCCCAGAGACAGGTGCTCGCCACTGGTCCAATCTTATACTGTCACATGGTACAAACATAGCTGCCAGCAGCCTGCCCTGGGGGATCAGAGGCAGTTCCAAGACAAAAGGGATGGGGGATTAGGAGCTGGGCCAAACACGCCCAAACTGTTTATTTTAGGTGGAAATTTTATGAGAGCATTGAAGGCCTCATTAAGGGCTGCCTTGGGGACATCAATCTTCACTTTAATCAAAAGAGCACAGCAGGCTCTTCCCTCAGAAGACTGCCCAGTCCTTATGCTGCTTTCTAAACATTCACAATGTGTAAATAGCATCCATAGTAGCTATGCCTTTAAGATGCCCGGACCCTCTTTAAAGGAAGTGATCCTGATCCTTCAAAGTGCAAGGTGAAATTGCCTTCAGCTATATCGGACTGGAGAAGCTGGGCAAGATTCTTTGAAAAACTTTATAATGAATGCAGAATTTAATTATTAATTCTTCCAGTAAACACTGCCGAAGCACTGGGAATACAATAACAGATAAGATATCAACCCTGCCCTCAAGGAACTCAATCTATTGGGGGTAAAACAGATGCATAAACAGGAAATTAAAATACAGCATGGCAGGTGCTAGGATGGAAGGGTATATGTGGGGGGGAGAATGGAAGGGGGACAACGGGAACGCCAAAGAGGAGTACCCCAGCAGACTTGGGGTGAGGGCAGGACTTGGAGAGGTGGGAGAGGGCAGAGGTTATGGGGGAGTTTCTAGGAAGCTAAGATACCTAAGCTGAGCCTTGACGGACACAGGGACTTCTGAGCCCACGAGGAGAGATGAGAATGGCTGGAAGGGTAAGTTAGAGAAATGTGACTAATCCCCCAGAAAGGCACATGCAGAGAGCTTTTGAAATTTTTTTTTATTTTTATTTTTATAGAATAAAATTTTTGGCTGCGTTGGGTCTTCATTGCTGTACAAAGGTTTTCTCTAGTTGCGGCCAGTGGGAGCTACTCTTCCTTGCGGCGTGCCAGCTCCTCATTGCCGTGGCTTATCGCTGGGCCTGGGCTCCAGGTGCACGGGCTTCAGTAGTTGTGGCGCACGGGCTTAGTTGCTCTGTGGCATGTGGGATATTCCCGGACCAGTGCTCGAACCCGTGTCCCCTGCATTGGCAGGTGGATTCTGAACCACTGTGCCACCGGGGAAGTCCCAGAGAGCTTTTAATATAGGTAAATCCATATAACATACTCAGGAAATTTGCTGATATATACACCATCGAGTTCTTATATGTGTGCCCACTAACATTTACTCAGCCAAGTCAGTGAGGGAAATTGGGGGTCAAGACCAGAGTTTCAACAGCCTTGAATGCTGTGGGGTGTTCTGATTGTATTTTCTAATATAACTTAAGAGAAAATGTGGTCATCTCATCCAGCTCATTTCAAAATGGTCAGTGAGATGGGCTTGATATTTTTGAAGTGGTATTGTTTGCTCCGTGCAATGGTTAATTTTATGTGCCAACTTGGCTAGGCCACAGTAACCATATCTGGGCAAATACCAGGCTGCATGTGGCCAGAAAGGATTTTTTGTTTCTTTTGTTTTTGTTTTTTTAGATAAGATGAACATGTAAATCAGTAGATTCTGAGTGAAGCAGATGACCCTCCATAATGTGGATGGGCCACATCCAATCAGTTGAAGGCCTTCAGAGAAAAAGACTCACCCCCAAGGAAGAGGGAATTCAGTCTCCAGACAGCTTTCAAACTCAAAACTGAATCACCAGTTTGTCCTTGGGCTTCCAGCCTGTTGGCCTAACCTGTCGATTTGGGACTCGCCACTTGCCAGTCTCCATAACTGCATGAACCTATTCCTTAAAATTTCTCTCTCTCTCTCTAAATATATAAAACTATAAATAACTATCAGTTAGAGATATATAGATCCTATTGGTTCTGTTTCTAGAGAACTCTGAGCAATACAGTGTGTCTACTTTTTTTTTTAACATTACAATGAGAGAACATTTTATTATATTTATTTATTTTTTTATTTAACATCTTCATTGGAGTATAATTGCTTTACAATGTTGTGTTAGTTTCTGCTGTATAACAGTGTATCAGCTATATGTATACATATATCCCCATATCTCCACCCTCTTGCATCTCCCTCCCACCCTCCCTATCCCACCCATCCAGGTGGTCACAAAGCACCGAGCTGATCTCCCTGTGCTATGCAGTTGCTTCCCACTAGCTATCTATTTTACATTTGGTAGTGTATATATGTCCATGCCACTCTCTCACTTTGTCCCACCTTACCCTTCCCCCGACCCCCATGTTCTCAAGTCCATTCTCTACGTCTGCATCTCTATTCCTGTACTGCCCCTAGGTTCATCAGAACTTTTTTTTTTAAGATTCCATATATATGTGTTAGCATATGGTATTTGTCTTTCTCTTTCTGGCTTACTTCACTCTGTATGACAGACTCTAGGTCCACCCACCTCACTACAAATAACTCATTTTCTTTTCTTTTTATGGCTGAGTAATATTCCATTGTATATATGTGCCACATCTTCTTTAACCACTCATCTGTTGATGGATAGTTAGGTTGCTTCCATGTCCTGGCTATTGTAAATAGTGCTGCAATGAACACTGTGGTACATGACTCTTTTTGAGTTATGGTTTTCCCAGGGTATATGCCCAGTAGTGGGATTGCTGGGTCATATGATAGTTCTACTTTTAGTTTTATAAGGAACGTCCATACTGTTCTCCATAGTGGCTGTATCAATTTACATTCCCACCAACAGTGCAAGAGGGTTCTCTTTTCTCCACACCCTCTCCAGCATTTATTGTTCATAGATTTTTTGATGATGCCCATTCTGACTGGTGTGAGGTGATACCTCATTGTAGTTTTGATTTGCATTTCTCTAATGATTGGTGATGTTGAGCATCCTTTCATGTGTTTGTTGACAATCTGTATATCTTCTTTGGAGAAATGTCTCTTTAGGTCTTCTGCCCATTTTTGGATCAGGTTGTTTGCTTGTCTGATCTTAAGCTGCATGAACTGCTTGTATATTTTGGAGATTAATCCTTTGTCATCTGCTTTGTTTAGAGTGTCTACTTTCATCCTCTAAAGTTTTGTTTTTATTTATTTATTTTAAAGGAGAACTCAATGCTATCTATTATACTATCTTATATACAACTAAATATGAAGGATAGAACGTGGAATCTGATACCAATCTCGAATACTGGTGACCTTTAAGTGATGCAACTTGGGGGGGGTCATTCTGGGGAAGTTTTAGACTGAGCTTCTCCCACTGTGTTTGGTGGCATAACTTCTTGCTTCCTTTACTGCCCATTCATAACGTTTTATTTAAACACTTGCCCAAGTTGTCTGTAAGAATGGAGTTTTTTTCTTTTCTTGCTTCTTCTTCCTTCTCCCTTCCAACCTCCTCCTACCCACAGATAACCCATGTTTATGATCTGTTTATTTATAATTATATATACACATGTTATTTTGTCTGTGGTTTTTGATTATATAATCTCTACATCTTGCTTCCCACTTAGCAGTACCTTGTGGAAATCTCTCCAACAAAGCGGGCAGGGAAACAGCTTATTTTTTATTTGCTGCTTGCATTCCATAGCATGCATGTGACACTTATTCAACCAGTCCCTAATGATAGCCTTTCACTCTGTTTTGAGATTTCTTTTTTGCCTCGATAGTGCTGCAAAGAACATCCTTGTACATTTGTCCCTGCAAGAGTTACTACCACTTAATTACTTCCAAAATATGCCCCAATTAACCTACTTTAGTAGAAAAAACAAAATGTCCTGTGATTTTTAAATAAAATTTTACTTAATCAGCCTGAAAACAGATTGGGTTTTCATTATCTTATGTTTAATTTCTCATATTTTGGTATTTCTCAATATGTTCCTCCTATACTCAAGGAAAGATACGGGACCCGTAGCACAGCGTTATTAAAAACTCAACCTTCGAGAAGTTTATCTACAATAATTTAGATTAAAAAGTAAAACTTTCCCTCTTGCCCCGCAAATTTTGAGCATAGTTTTAATTTAAGATGTGCAAATTTGGGACTTCCCTGGTAGTGTGGTGGTTAAGAATCTGCCTGCCAATGCAGGGAACACGGGTTCGAGCCCTGGTCTGGGAAGATACCACATGCAGCAGAGCAACTAAGCCTGCGCGCCACAACTACTAGCCTGTGTGCCACAAGTACTGAAGCCCATGGTCCACAACAGTGAGAAGCCACTGCAATGAGACGTCCGCCCACCGCAGCGAAGAGTAGCCCCCACTCGCCGCAACTAGAGAAAGCCAACATGCAGCAACAAAGACCCAACGCAGCCAAAAATAAATAAATAAATAATTTAAAAAATCTATAAAAAAGAGATGTGCAAATTCAAGGGTATGACCATGAAGTAAGAGTTACTTCTAATTATATAGATGGCATTTGAGATGCCATTGTCCCAGACCACCTTTTAGAAAATTTTATAAATAGGTCAAAAGAGGCACCTGTCAGCTTGTTCACTTGCTATAGACACGAAGATTAAGGCTAACATTTTAGGAAAAAAATAATTAGCAGGATTCTGGTGCCACAGAATTCCAACTTGGGTCCAGGGCTCCATCAGCTTCTCAGGGCCTTCAAATATTGTCATGGAGTAATGGAAACAGCAAGGTCACTTTTGGGAAGCAATTTATGGAAAAGCTCATGCTCTGTAACCTGGAAATCCCAGTTCTAACATAATCCAAAACACATACATAAAACATATTTCTACAAAAAAATTTTGTCATGGGCTTTTATTTACATAAATATGAAATTGAAAGAAATCTAAATGTCCAAAAATAAGAGAAAGGTTAATGGTAGAAAGATTTGAGGGACTATTGTGTATGCAATATAAAGGAAGGTTAGGAAGAGTAGGAAGACTATGTAGCAATATTGATTTAAGAGGATAACACAGGCTACAAAGTTATGTGTGCAAACTGGTTGCAACTGCATTAAAATATGCACAGGCATAAAAGGCTAGTGAGAGATATACTTAAATCCTAATTGTTGTTAAATCCTAATTGTTGTTACTTTGTTGTTAAATCCTAATTGTCCTATATAGGGTTTTGGGGAGAGGAGGATTTTGAGCTGATTAAAAAATTCTGTTTCCCCCAATTTCTATAATTGGGCTATATTACTTCTATACTTTTTAAAAAGAGAGAACCAATTAAGAGAATAGATTTCTGATGGAATTAGAAATTTACCCTTATGAACCAGCGGGGATTATCTGAATTGAAGTGACATAAATGAGGTGACAATATAGGTTTTCATGGCAACAGCATTGTTTTGCAGACAAAGAATATTTGAGAACAGATAATATGAGGTAGATTTTGTTTTGTTTAGGTTTTTCAATTTGTTAATTCAGAACTGATTTAAACAAACAATATCACAATCTGCAAATAAAAAGAGGAAGTGGACAGAGTTAATTGTGATGATGAGATCTGATGAAATGCAGAAAAGTATGGGAGTAACAGCAAACACCTGCGTACCTTGAACCCAGCTCTGTCAAAACCTAATATTTCCCTTTTCGGCATACGATAAAAGCATTAAAGATTGAGTTGAAGCCCCTGACAACCTCTTTCTTATCCCATTTCCCCTTTTCCTTGCCCAGAGATAAACAATAGTTTGGTTTCATCATTCCCATGCATATTTTTATACTATTACTACATTTATATGTAGCCATAAATTAGTATCATCTTTCATCATATTTTATTGTTGCCAATATTAT
>RJWK010027939.1:0-26138 GCA_004363435.1 Platanista minor | reverse complement strand
CTAATGAAGCTGTGATGGAATTGGAGGCCCAGAGAAAGGACAAAGAGAGAGGAGAGGAAGAAGTAACCGAAGAACTGAAGAGATTCACGACACAGGAAATGGCAAGGGGATTTTCTTTATTCGAGGCGGCACTGTTAGTTATTGAGGCACAGGACCTGAACATAGAACGGTACACGAAGGTTGCAGCAGCCGTTCAGAATGCAATCCAGTGCTACCGTGTCATCTATGATGAGAAAAAAAGAGCTACTACCTAGACATCACTGGATCGTTTTTTCAGGAGGGTTGATGGAATTGAATCAAGCAAGGAACCAGAACTTGTGCCGTCTGCGTCAGGCGTGAGTGACACTGCAGCTGGCCCTCCGTCTCCTATCGCTGACAATCCTTCAGCTCTACCATCTCCCACCTCCTCCCCCTCCTCCCCCTCGTCCAGTCAGTAACTCTTCTGCCTGTTCACTCGATGCCAGACCCTGGATGCCAGCTGTTGTACTGGACTGCTGTACTTTTCAAGGTACTGTACTGGTAAGATTAAAAATATTTTTTGTTTCTGTTTTTGTTTTTGCGGTACACGGGCCTCTCACTGTTGTGGCCTCTCCCTTTGTGCAGCACAGGCTCTGGATGCACAGGCTCAGCGGCCATGGCTCACGGGCCCAGCCGCTCTGCGGCACGTGGGATCTTCCCGGACCGGGGCACGAACCCGTGTCCCCTGCATCGGCAGGCGGACTCTCAACCACTGCGCCACCAGAGAAGCCCAAAAATGTTTTATTTTTTGCGTTTGCTTGTTTTTTATGTATTATTTGTGTGAAAAGTATTATAAACCTATTACAGTACAGTACTATATAGCCAATTGTGCTAGTTGGGTACCTAGGCTAACTCTGTTGAACTTACAAACAAATTGGACCTATGAACTCACTCTTGGAATGGAACTTGTTCTATATAAGGGGCTTACTGTGTTTTTATGCTAGGTTGGA
Source organism: Platanista minor (assembly GCA_004363435.1). Taxonomy (NCBI): domain Eukaryota; kingdom Metazoa; phylum Chordata; class Mammalia; order Artiodactyla; family Platanistidae; genus Platanista; species Platanista minor. Next base: position 25,170 of record RJWK010027939.1, on the reverse strand, counting down.
TGAAGGGTAAACAGTCATAGTGAAATATGATAGGGCAAAGAGTACAAGTTAAGTGTAGAAAACTCAGGGGAATTTAGCAAATAATGTTTGTTTGACTTCCCTTTGTCTTCAGAGATAAGGATGCTCCTTTTCTCCGGGTTTAGGGAGAGCACCTCTCACTTGAATGTTTTACGATCTGCTTCGGGGAAGAGGGGTGGAGGGAGGAGGTCAGAGTGACCTTCCTGCTTCTGCTGTTTTATCAAAGTCCTTCCACTTAAAATATCCAATATGCCACAAAGTGCTGTATTGTAGGGTAGTGCATCCTGAACCCCATCATTGCTTTTGGTTACTGCTCCTACCTGTTCCATTCATGTAGTCCTTGGCCAGCTCAAACAGCCTGAGGTGCATATTGGTGATAGGATTAAAGGAACCACAAGCAAGGAGAACCACTTCTGTCTTCTCTGAGTTTTCCATGCTGAGAATTTGAAGTTGTCGATTTAAATGGAAAACTCTGACACCTCCCTTATTGTCTAAAAGGAAAAAGAAAGTAAGTTCAGTTACAGATCTTCTGATGTCTTTCCATGTTCTCATTCCAAATAGGTGGAATAAATAGTTGACTTCAGTGACTATGCCGGGTGAATTGCAAAAATGGCCCCTTTTCTCCACCCTTCCTTTTCAATGTGAATTGGCAGCTCTTAACATAAAGGGATGGAATCTCCTTCGCACCCTTTGTGACTTGCTTTGGCCCAAACAATGTGGCACATGGGAAAGTGTTCCCATTCTGAGCCTAGGCCTTCGAGGTGTTGTACACTCCCACTCTCTTTTGGACTCCTGCCCCTGACATGAAAACAAACCCAGGCTAGCCTGCTGGAGGATGACAGAACTTGCAGGAGAGAGCTGGTGCTCCTGCTGACAGACAGCTAACGGTCAGCTATGTGGTTGAGGCCATCCTAGACCATCCAAACCCCAGACAATCTGCTTACATGCACGAGCAAGTCCAGGTGAGATTAGCTGAGCCTGGATCAGATCAGCGAACCCACAATCTGAGCCTAGACTCAGGAGCAAAAATGAATGTTTGTTTTGAGACTGCACTATTGTGGCCATGGTTAACAGATACAATGACATTATCATCCACCAAATATAACTCCCCAACAACCCGTCCTTCAAAACCGTATTTTGCCTCTTAGTCAACCTGGTCTTGTTATCACTTTCAACTGGATAACAGTTTACAACGGACAAACTCTTTTTCATAACAGTTATTCCATTTGATCCTTCCATAACCCTAATGAAGTAATGCAAGGCAACTGATTTTAAAATTTTATTAAAAATTTTTTATTAGGGCTTCCCTGGTGGCGCAGTAGTTAAGAATCCGCCTGCCAATGCAGGTTTGAGTCCTGGTCTGGGAAGATCCCACATGCCGCGAAGCAACTAAGCCCATGCACCACAACTACTGAGTCTGCGCTCTAGAGCCCGTGAGCCACAACTACCGAACCTGTGTGCCGCAACTACTGAAGTCCACGTGCCTAGAGCCTACGAGCCACAACTACTGAGCCCGCGTGCCGCAACTACTGAAGCCCACACGCCTAGAGCCTGTGCTCCTCAAAAAGAGAAGCCACCACAATGAGAAGCCTGTGCACTGCAACGAAGAGTAGCCCCTCCTCACTGCAACTGCAGAAAGCCTGTGGGCAGCGGCAAAGACCCAATGCAGCCAAAAAATAAATAAATTTAAAAAAATTTTTTAATTAAACAAATTCATGTATATAGATTTGAAATCATAGGGTGACAAAAGGCCCATAACGGAAGCAACAGTCATTGGTCATATCTCACCCACCAACCCCTCCAACCAAATCCCTAAGAGGCGACCACTTTTAACTTTTTCAGCTATTTCTTCTGGTCGAATCTATTCCAATTCTATATTATGTGCTTATAATGTTATTTCTTAATTTATCCAAAGAGTGTCTATTTATTTTCTCTCATGATCGAAGAAGATTGGCTCATACACCCCCATTACGCTCAGGCTATGTATTTGGGAAGTTTGGGACAGAGTTGTGAGGGTGTTATGAGAGCTACTCGTTACAGATTATGTAGAGTGGGGGAGAGAGAGAAAGAGAGAATCTCTAGTCTGTGTTGAAAGTCACCTTCTCCCACAATTCTGAAGGCACTGCTTCTAGACAGCAGTGCTAACAGTGAGAAATCCAAAGTCACTTCCAGTAATTCTGATCCTTTTAATGTGGCTTATATTATTTTTCCCTTGAAGCTTACGAGAACTCTGTCCCCAAATGTTCTGAAATCCTCCAGTGGGGCTCTATTTTCATCTGTTGTGCTGGGCCCTGAGCAGGCCCTTTCAATCTCAGGACTCATAACCTGCAGTCCTATAAAATGTCCTTGAGTTATGTCGCGGATGATTTTCTACCTTCCATTTTCTCCGTTCTCTTTGGAAATGCCTAAGGGTTAGAGCGGAAGCACCGGGACTGGTCTTCCAATTTTCTTATCGTTTCTCTTCTCTCTTCCATCTCTTACCTTCATGCTCTAATTTCTAAATACCCTCAAATTCATCCTCCAATCCACCTACTGAGGTTTTCATTTCTGCTATTATACTTTTTTGGGGGGGGGGTCCACATCTCGAGGCTTTCAGTATCTTAGTTCCCTGACCAGGAATCGAACCTGGGCCCTCGGCAGTGAAAGTGCTGAGTCCTAACCACTGGACTGCCAGGGAATTCCCAATACTCAATGTTTCAGACCTTTGTCCTCTGAATGTTCCTTTTTATGGTATTCTGTTCTTGTTTCACCAATGCATTACGATCTCTTATTTCTCTACCAATATTAATGATATATTTTAAATTTCCTTCAAAGAGCTGATAGGAAGTTCTAAATGGGTGGGTAGGGCTTTTGCACAGTGGCTTCATTGTATGGTAACTTGGCTGTATTACAGGTCTTTCTCCTGGGACTGGTCAGCATCCACAAAAAAGTATCCTCTGGGCTTCCCTGGTGGCGCAGTGGTTGAGAGTCCACCTGCCGATGCAGGGGACACGGGTTCGCGCCCCGGTCCAGGAAGATCCCACATGCCGCGGAGCGGCTGGGCCCGTGAGCCGTGGCCGCTGAGCCTGTGCGTCCGGAGCCTGTGCTCCGCAGCGGGAGAGGCCACAGCAGTGAGAGAGAGGTCCGGGTACCACAAAAAAAAAACCCCAAAAAAACCCCTCCTCTGAAATCAGGCTGTCCAGGTTCAAACCACAGCTCCAATACTTACATGAGCTGGATGACCTTGGGCAACCTAACCCTAGCCTAACCTTCCTTTTGCCCCCGTTTTTCTGTCTTAAAACAGAGAAAATAATATTACCTACCTCATGATTATTGTGAGAATTAAATGAGACAATACACAAATGCTACAAAAAGCTGCTTTTGGCAAGTAACGAACACACTATGAAAATATCAGTTATTTATGTTGCACATCATATTGCTGTAATTCAACTCTTTTTTTTTTAAAAAGTATTTATTTATTTGTGGCTGCGTTGGGTCTTCATTGCTACACGCGGGCTTTCTCTAGTTGCAGCAAGTGGGGCCTACTCTTTGTTGCAGTGCACGGGCTTCTCATTGCAGTGGCTTCTCTTGTTGCGGAGCACAGGCTCTAGGCGCAGAGGCTTCAGTAGTTGTGGCTCACGGGCTCTAGAGCACAGGCTCAGGAGTTGTGGCACACGGGCTTAGATGCTCCATGGCATATGGGATCTTCCCAGACCAGGGATTGAACCCGTGTCTCCTGCATTGGCAGGTGGATTCTTAACCACTGCGCCACCAGGAAAGTCCAACTCTTTTTGATCTTCAAAAAAAATCAATTTCAAATGGTTCAATCAACTATTATTACTCTACTGAATCTGTTTTTTCATGGAGGCTTTTTTCCTGAAATTCTTTCTCTAATCTGGGCTGAAAATCTCTAACCCATTGTGCATCTGTCATTCTGAAATGTGACATTTCATCTCTCTCCTAAGGGAGATCCCCTATTTCTTAGAACCATGTCATTGTCTGTCTTGTTTTACTTCCTAATTTTTCTGGAGCATATCCTCAAATAGCTTCATAATAAAGGGCAAATGGGAGATAAAATAAATCTGTCTTTATTCTTCCTTAACTGAGAGAATTCCAGGCTGGAATTTTCTTTTTAAATTATGAATGCATTCTTCATTGTTTTCTGGCACCGAACACTGCTGTTGAAAGTCTGGTGCTATTCTGATTCTTGTTCCTTTTCATGTAACCTGCTCTGTCTTTTTAGAAGATCTGAAGCATGTTCTTTTCATCCCCAATGCTCTGAAATGCCATAATGATGCGTCATAGTGGGGGTCTTTTTCATTCACTGTGCTGGGACTCGGTGAACCTGTCTATCTCCAACTCAAAGCACTCAGTTCTAATTACTTCTTTAATAAACACTCCCTATTAACTATCAATAAATAACATACTTTCAGGAGTTCCCTGGATGCCAAATTGCTCAAAGTGTTTTGGGAGCTTTTAGGGAATCACCTGTAGAGCTTGAAGTATTTTTATAATTAAAGTTGAAGCATAACGAATGACAATAAAGAAACCAACATTTGGGAATTCCCTGGCGGTCCAGTGGTTAGGACTCTGAGCTCTCACTGCCGAGGGCATGGGTTCAATCCCTAGTCAGGGAACTATGATCCCACAAGCCGCATGGCGTGGCCAAAAAAAAAAAAAAACAAGGAAACATTTATATGATACTTTCTAACTTACAAACTACTTTTCATGCTCATTACAATTTAATTCTCACCATAAAAGAACAAAAAATGGCCAAAGACATTTAGTTTGTTCCAAATAATAACCTATTGTTAGATATTTAGTTTTTCCAGTTAATCGTCTATCATTGATCATTTAGATTTATCTAATTTTTCACTATTACAAACATCTCGAAGAAATAATAAGTTGAGAATAAGTTGGAAATTAAGTCTATAAAACATCTCACTGTGTACCTGTAAGTCTTGCCAACACTCAAAAGACCTGTATCAGGACCATTTATTTGTAGCCCAATTGTGTTCAGACCCAATTGTTAGTTTGACCAACTTACTTTTGCTCAGATTTTATGCTCTCATGAGACAAAGTTAGTGAGTGGCAGAGCCAGGGCTAGAATTTAGGTTTCCTGACTCCTAGGTTCTCTCTCACCAAAAAGAAAAATTCGAGATAAACTGGAGCTGTGTAGATTGAAAATAAGCCGTTCTGGCTGAGGAGTTGTGGAATGTGAACTTCAGTTCCTTAGACAACAGGAAACTTTGAAGGTTTCTGAGCAATGGAGTGACAACAGGGTTCTAGAAAAACAATGCTCTAGAAAAATAAGGTGACATGAGTGTTTAAAGTCCTTATATGGTTGTATGATCTTGACCTGATCACTTAATTCTGTCTTAAGTTTCTTCATCTGGAAAATAGAGATCATGATATGATACGGCAAAGTGCTTATGACAGTTCCTGGTGCAGTGTTAAAATAAATGGTAGCTGTTATTTGTGAGGAAAGTGATAATACTGATGATGGTGATGCTATTGGATTAACTGGAAGGGGCAAAACAATAGGAAGGCCAGTTACAAAGTAATGAAAGCTTCAATTTAAGTACAGTAAGGGGGAATGGAAATTAGGAAACATTTATTCAATAAATACTTGAGGTCTACTCCAAACAGTGTCAGGGATCACAGGGACACTGCTAATTGTTAATAGGAAATAAAGGAGAGAAGGGTCAATATGCTCCACACAGCATTAAAAAAATGAGTTCACTGGTTAGAATGATTTAAATGTCCTACCTTTCAATTATCATCCCAAGGATGATACCAGGATTCACTTGGGGCTGGTTCCCCCCCTCCCACTCCTTATCTGCCCCCCCCAATTCCCATGCAAAGTACCTGTGGTATTATGGGGTGGCCCTGGGCCCACAGGGAAATCAGGGTATCTGGCCAGCTACTGAGCATGCTCTCAAGGACCATGGTGGAGGGGCTTGATTCAGCAGGAGTCCAGCATCAGTTCCAGCCCCACCCATCTCAAGTTTCAGGTACCACTCCCCAGGGAGACTAAGCTGTGAGCTGGAAGAACAGCAAGCTTGAGAGCAGGAGGTGCAGATCCCCTGGTCGCTGCTGGCTGTGCAGGGAAGGATGGAACAAAGAGCTTGAAGCCCCTCCCTGACCTCAGGGGTGAGCTCAGGTTTCCAGGTCCTCCCCAAGGGAAGGGGTGGGGAAGGGGCTGGGGGAAGCTGATCTCTCAGCTTAAAGGAAGCTTTCCCTCTTTTCACATTCATGACCTGTCTCAGATATCCAGCTCAGTTCTGTAATTCATTGTTAACACAGCCAGCTTTAGACTTTAGATCCTCAAAGCCATAGAAGAATTAGGTTACAGCGAGCTTCTATCTATCATAGCTTAGAGTGGCTTTCAAAGAACAAGGATCTGCCCCTCTCCATTGGAGAGCACTTCCTCCGTATCCCCGAAGGGTTCGTGTGGAGGGAAGGGGGCCTCCACAGACGAAGAATGAGTGTAGAAGAGGTTTGGAAGCTCTAACGGGACTGCTCTGGGTCTTCCTTGCCTTGTTCCAGGTGCTCAAGGACCAGGGCCACCATGATTCACTTCTGTCTGGCTCACACAGCCTATCACTTGCACTGCTGGCTGCCAAGATCTCATCAGCTGAGGCGGTAAGTGTCCCTCCCCAGCCCACTGTGGCAAAAAGTACATTTCTTCCTGAGGCTGTCCTGAGATTCAAGTAAAATTTACTTTCAACTTTAAAATCACTGACTTTAAGTTTCAAAAACATTGATGTGTAAACATTAATGAAACATTTTGTAAACATTATGTCAGTTTTTAAAACATTAACTTAAAAAAAATGTTTGGCTTTTCTTGTCACACTTCAGAATGCTCAATATAATTAAATCTATTTTGACCAACTGTTAATGCAATTGACAACTTCTCAGATTTACACCTCTAAAGGGACACTATTCCTTTTAAAATATTAACCTTAAACATGTAACCATATTTCTAGTTCTAACAATGTGCCACTGCTTTAGTCTGGGGGTAAATTTTGAAATTGCTTTTTGTTTTGAGTACCTTCACTGGGGGTAAATCTTTGTCTTTGGAGGGGAGATTTAATTTCTACAAATACCCTGAAGTCATTCAGTGCTAAATCCAATTAATAAAATAATGAAGGTGAATAACAGTTTACAGTGAAGAGATAGAACCATTAGTTAAGGAAGATTTTCCTACATGTGTGGAAACTATGTACGTGTAATCTCAAAAGAATTTCAAAACTGAGCGGTAATCAGAGACCTCATTTGGTTGTGTAAGTTGTGGTAGGTATGTTAACTCAGTGTGAACCACCTGGCTGGGGGGAGAGTGAGCACAGTACAGGGCCATAGGGTCCTGACTATGCTGTAGCTCACCCTCTGCTGTAGCTCTACTGCTCACTACTACTAGGTGATTGTCCTCAGACTAGACATTTAATGTTTCTGAGCCTCAGTTTCTTCATTTATAAAATGGGAAACCACAGTCCCATTTCATAGGATTGTGTGCATATTAAATGAGAAAGTGAATAAAAAATGTGACACATTTGCCTACTAATTATGAATATTAATAATTCTTACTATTGCTTGTGGGTTGTCTTATGGCACTGACTTACAGCCATGGTAAAGAAACGAAGGTTCTCAGAGACTTCCCTGGTGGTCCAGTGGCTAAGGCTCCATGCTCCCAGTGCAGGGTGCCCAGGTTCAATCCTGGTCAGGAAACTACATTCCACATGCTGCAACTAAGAGTTCACATGCTGCAACTAAAGATCCTGCATGCCGCAACTAAGACCCAGCACCGCCACAAATAAATAACTAACTAAATAAATAAGAAACCAAGGTTCTCAAGACTCCTTAGAGACCAGTAATCACAGTGATATCGTAGGAGCTCAATAAATGGTAACTATTATTCTTACTGAAGTATTATTAGACATAATTTTGCTGTAATGGGATGGATCTCAGTTCATCTTTGCTATGTTTAAAACTATTATTTCTGTGGTCTGATGTAACATTATCGTGAAACAGAACTTGAATTTGGTTTCTTGAAGGCATTTTATCACTAAAAAAGTAATGTGGGCTTCCCTGGTGGCGCAGTGGTTGAGAGTCTGCCTGCTGATGCAGGGGACACGGGTTCGTGCCCCGGTCCGGGAAGATCCCACATGCCACAGAGCGCCTGGGCCCGTGAGCCATGGCCGCTGAGTCTGCGCGTCCAGAGCCTGTGCTCCGCAATGGGAGAGGCCACAACAGTGAGAGGCCCGCGTACAGCAAAAAACAGAAGAAAAAAAAAAAAGTAATGTATAATGTAACTCACTGTGTCCCATGCAGCCAAGTGACAGTGTTCTTGTTTGGGATCACCATTCTGACCCTCTAGTTCTATGTTCTGCTGAGGTTAAGTTCTTTCTCCAGCCAACCCCCTCCCCTGGCAGCTCAGCATGCAAGTCTTACCTGTGGAGATGGTTCGGGTGCCCTCTGCCATTCCTGTTATGTGTTTAATTGCAGCCTGCCCCATTGTTTTGCCCCTATTATCAATGGTAGTCACCTGCTTCACCTCTTTGAAGAGTCAAAAATCTCAGTACAGCGAGGAGAGCTGGGATTTGGGCAGATTGAGTTCCACTTTTAATCAACAGTTATTTCTTCTAGTATTAAGAAGTCGTCAAATGGGAAGCAATGAGAGCACCGACGTTTCAATTTATGAATTCCCTAGAGCGCAGTCCCAACAGCCTGGCTTTTTTTTATTTTTTTTTGCTATATGCGGGCCTCTCACTGTTGCGGCCTCTCCCGTTGCAGAGCACAGGCTCCGGACGCGCAGGCTCAGGGGCCATGGCTCACGGGCCCAGCCACTCCGCGGCATGTGGGATCTTCCTGGAACGGGGCACGAACCCGCGTCCCCTGCATCGGCAGGCGGACTCTCAACCACTGCGCCACCAGGGAAGCCCCAGCCTGGCATTAGCAACGTCTGCAAGGCTGAGGGTGACACAGGCACACTCAGAAAGATTATGACTTGATCTGTTATTTCAGATTCTATGTTGGAAATTAGTTTTGGCTGAAAAAGTCAGTTAATACCTTTTTCGGGCAAACAAGACAAATGCAATTTGATACATTCAAAATAAACTGCACTTCTAAAAATCTGAAAATTCTAAAAAAAAATCTGAAAACTTAAGTGATGGGGAAGGAATGGAAACCGTGACACTCCTTGTAATTAGCCTAATTCAAACTTGCCAGCTTCTACTGTAAGAGGTTTGTGTGTGGTAGGGCATATTGCCTTACTCCAGAATTTCCACAAAATGGTTTTTCACCAAAATATCAAATTAACATGAATTAGAAAAATGGTAAACATTATTTGTCCACCAATTATGATATTAATAACTCTTAATAATATTCTTATTAATGCTAGCATTAATTAATTTGCAGTCACAGTAAAGGAACCAAGGTTCTTAAGAGGAGTGAGTTGCCTGGAGCCAAATGAACCTAGTGCCACAATTAGAATTCAAGGGCAGTGTGCCTTCTGGTGCTACACTAACAGCGTGGATTTCTTCTAATAAGTAATCAATTAACGTATGACCCAGGGTATTGATTTTTAGGCCCAGATCTTCTCGATACTGCAGTCAACCTCTCCTCACCAACCTGGTTGGTAATATCATCTTTACTTTCTTCACAATTGCTAAGTGTGTAGTCATTCTGTCAAGCACTTATTAAGTGTCTACTATTTGCCAGACACTACTAGAATAAAAACGGGTAAGATAGGACTTCTTGCTCTTCAAGAGCTCAAAGACTGAAACCTAAGAAGAAATTCACATTTAGAATTCAGGTGAAGGGAATTCTTTTTTTCGGTTTTGGTTTTTGGCCATGCCGCACGGCATGCGGGATCTTAGTTCCCCAACCAGGGATCGAACCCATGCTCCGCTGCAGTGGAAGTACAGAATCTTAACCACTGGACCGCCAGGGAAGTCCCTGAAGTGAATTATTAAAAAGTTCCTTAGTATCTCTTTTAGTCATCCTACAACTTGAATATGAACCCAAATTAAATTAAATACTAATGTTTTGATGTTATAAAATTCTTTACAGTTATAAAAATATCAGATTTATCCACTCATTCAATAAATAGTTACTAAGGAGCTGATATAGGTAGAAAAACAGGGACCCCAACTAACTGAAGTCAAAAAATGATACAGAAGAGTTGGACTCTGAAATGTGCTGAAGTTTTAGGAATATCTTAAACTAATATATTTTAGTTATATTTTCCTTTGTATGTACTTTTAAGGGTGATGTGCATTTTAAATTAAAACTATGTCTAAATTTTTATAAAACGAAAAAAGTTATTGGGTGCCTTAACATGGTTCTAGAAAGAGTCTCCAGAGAATTCCCTGGTGGGAGGCCAGTTCAAACAGTCATCCCACAACAGCAGGAGCTACTTCTTCTCTCTGACCTTCCTTGCCCTCATCTCTAAAATGGAGTTAAAAATACCTGCTTCACAGTTTTGCTGTAAGGTTTAAATGGAATAATGGGGGAATTAAAAAAAAAAAAAGAACTGTCACAGTTAATATCACTAGCATTGCCGATAGTAAGCACATGACCTCGATCAAAGGAAAACCTTAGCCTGGCTAGGTTTTGAGCACTTCTGTTCCACAGTAGATACATGAGGAAACACCTTCTATTTAGGGTCTGCATTCAAGAATATATTTCTGAATGAAATAATGCCATTTTGCAGCAACATGGATGGACCTAGAGTTTATCATACTAAGCAAGGTAAGCCAGAAAAAGACAAATACTATATGATATCACTTATATGTGGAATCTAAAATACGATACAAATGAGTATATCTACAAAACAGAAACAGGCTCACAGACACACAGAACAGACTTGTAGTTGCCAAGAAGGGGGAGTGGGGGAGGGAAGGATTGGGAGTTTGGGATTAGCAGATGCAAACTATTATATATAGGATGGATCAACAACAAGGAACTATAATCAATATCCTGTGATAAACCATAATGGAAAAGAACATGAAACAAATATATGTATGACTCACTTTGCTGTACAGTAGAAATTAACAAGACATTGTACATCAACTATACTTCAATTAAAAAAAAAGGAATATATTTCTGAGATAATTCAACCCAATAAACTGATGCTGTTCTGCTGTCCTTTTAGGTTTTACCACGCTGCTTACTCAGATGGAACCGGTCCCACAGGCACTAAAGAGGATGTTTTCTGTATTTGGTGTGGGGTCCTTCAGTGAAGGAGTCTGCATCGTAGTGTTAACATTTTTGGCAACCGACTGTGTACGTTCTTAAATACTGAATTTCCAAAGGCTCATCTTAACCTGAAAGCTTGGCTGTATACAATGCACCATTAGTCTTCAACATTTATTTTCTACTTACACTAAGAATAGAGATGGAGAGATAGAACTCCTAAGTAGACAAAATCACAGTTAAAACATTTCAACAGGGAAAGTTTAAAAATTCCATGAGAGATTTTTCTTTTTGTAGGGTGAAGTCTGCTTTATTAGAATTAAAAAAAAAAAGTTAAGACATTAATCAACAGTGGAAGGAACTGCTGGACGGGGTTGGCACATTAAGCAGCAAGCTTTCCATCTCCTGCTAAGTTGGTGCCTTTGTTTAAACCCTTTCAGCAAAAACATTTAAAATATGTATTGCAATTAAAAGACAAGTATTCCTAACAGTGCTTTCTTCCTCCCAAATATAGGAAAAAATGACTCCTGAACTTTACTACTTGTCTGTGATGCTTTCAGTAAGCAGCGTGGTTTCTACAGGTAAGCAAAAACTTCCCAAGTATCCCATACCTATTTAAAGGCTTACCAGTCCTTCAAGGGAAGTAAATGCTCAGCTAGGATTGTTACATTGCAAGGGGAATGTACAGCTCCTCTTAAAGCAGGAGCTCCAAGTAGCTACAGAGTTTTAAAAGCAAAGAAAAAGCAGAGAGGGTTAGAATGGGATATAAAAAGCCATCCTTCTCACATTATTTCCACTCCATTTAATTAGATCCCATTCTTTATCCTACAGTGTTTTGCTCAAGCCTGGGGCTGACTCGGCTGGCCAGTGTAACCTGTCCAAGGCCAGATGCTAAATCAACAGTCTGAAGCTGACATTTAAGCCCTGCTGGTCCCCTGCCTTAGATATATGTCTTGGCAGGTTGAGCCTTTTCGGAAAGCAGCCTCGTCATCTGACTACTGCCAGCAAACACGTGACCATCTCCACCCTGCTACTCCTAGATGAAGTGGTCAGCTGAATATCAGAGCCACAACAACAAGAAGCACATCAAAACCAGTCACTGGGAAGAAATTTGTCAGGTGACAACATTAATGAGCACTGACAATGGATAAAAAGGAATTGTTCAAAATCACTGGGTCGACATCACAACCAAACTCAGCCCCAGTAAGGATCTCCTATTAGATACTTTCAAGATCATTAGTACTTTGACTTTCTGAACCTCCTTTTCTGTTTCAGTGAAGTTGGTAGCATCAGCTGGAAGGCTGCTATAAAAGTAAGTATTGAGAAGGAAAAAGAAAAACATAGATCTTAGTAATGAACAGGTCTAGTTTCAAAAGAACACAGTGATCCAGACTGTATATCTGAACAAGGTCAATCTATCACTTCTTTAAAAGTGCAGTGGGAGATTTTAGAGTAAAAATCATCACGATCTCCCCTACCTGGGCTACACCAATCTCTTGCATCATGACAGTCAACTGCTGTCTAGAGAAAATAGCCAAATGACCGGCATGATGCTTTGTCTTTTGACTTGTTCTGTGTGTATGCACAGATTCTGAGGGATTTGAAGTAGGAGCTAGATATTCACAGATGCTCTCAAAGTCTTTAGTAAGTGGAGACTCAATGCCATTTCTTGAGGGGAAGAACAGTATCTCTTGGCAGAAGGAACAAGTTTAATACAAACATCTCCCAACACATCTATGACAGACACAGATCTTCACAAGTGGGAATGACTGCTTTCCATCTGCTTCTCTGTTCAGGTGATGCTTGCTGCAGGGGAAGTTACCCACCAACACACTATCCATCCACCACACTGACATTTTCTGAGCACCTTCCACATTCCAGACATAGAGCTAAAACTTAGGAGTTAGAAACGCGAGTAACTCATAGGTTAACAGTGAAATCCCCTGAAATTCTTTTACTATGGTTAACAGAAACTATTTAAAAATAACACAGCCTTTTACATTCTCTAGACCTCATTAACTAAATTTTTTTTTTTTTTTCCTGCGGTACGTGGGCCTCTCACTGTTGTGTCCTCTCCCATTGCGGAGTACAGGCTCCGGATGCGCAGGCTCAGCGGCCATGGCTCACGGGCCCAGTCGCTTCGCGGCATGTGGGATCCTCCCGGATCGGGGCACGAACCCGTGTCCCCTGCATCGGCAGGCGGACTCTCAACCGTTGCGCCACCAGGGAAGCCCTCATTAGCCAAATATTAACATGTCAGATGAATGTCAACTTATCTCAAGATAGGATTTTTATCAGAAGTTTCTTTTTTTCTGAACTATCTTGCCCCTCACCCCCAAACGTGATCTACTTGAAGATCTCAGCTGATGACAACCCCATCCTTCCAGTTGCTACAGTCAAGTACCTCAAATCATCCTAAATGCATTGTTTTTCTTTCCCCACACCCCATCAGGAAGTCCTAATGGCTCCACCTTCAAAATACATACAGAATCCAACCATTCTTCGCTAGTTGGATATTTATTTATTTATTGATGATTGATTGATTGCGGTACGCGGGCCTCTCACTGTTCTGGCCTCTCCTGTTGCGGAGGCACAGGCTCCGGAGGTGCAAGCTCAGCGGCCATAGCACATGGGCCCAGCCGCTCCGCGGCATGTGGGATCTTCCCGGACCGGGGCACGAACCCGTGTCCGCTGCATCGGCAGGCGGACTCTCAACCACTGTGCCACCAGGGAAGCCCGCTAGTTGGAAATTTTTAACTGACTCTTTCTAAATGCAAGAGGCTGCTTCTTAAGACCAAGGCTGCTTGGTACTTCTTTTTTTAAAAATTAATTAATTTATTAATTAATTTGGTTGCTTCGGGTCTTAGTTGCAGCAGGTGGGCTTGCGGGCTCCTTAGTTGCAGCACATGTGCTCCTTAGTTGTGGCTTCAGGGCTCCTTAGTTGCGGCACACAGGTCCCTTAGTTGTGACATGTGAACTCTTAGTTTCCGTATGCATGTGGGACCTAGTTCCCTGACCAGGGATCGAACCCGGGCCCCCAGCATTGGGAGTGTGGAGTCTAACCCACTGCGTCACCAGGGAAGTCCCTGCTTGGTACTTCTGTGTCTTGAAATTATGCAACATTCTTAACGTAACTCCAGAAGATGAAATTCTGTTTCGTAATTGATAAGCATAACTTGAAGCATAATTTAACCAGCACCTTAACCCATAACCCATAAAACTGAATTTTCATGCACTTTTATGCTCTTATCATTTCCTCCAAAACCAAGTCACCAGAGTTAATTTCATTAAGAAACATTTATTTTATGCTACTGATATCGTATGAAATACAAAGCATGCTCTTTCTCCACACAGGTGAAAAGTATCAAATTCTAAAACTGCTATTTTTTAGCCCCTCATAACTTAGACAGCCATGATCAGCAATGGTCCCTCACAGACTGACAGCACTTTCTGCTATAACCCATATTCGCTCCGAGTGGAAAACGTGCTGAGCAACTTCGTGGGGGATGCTTTGTTTTAGTGGTTCTCAATCTGGGACCTGGGCTTCAGGGGTACAAAGTCTCTGAAGTTGTAAGCAAAATGCTGGGCATGTGCACCTACGAGCAACTTTTGGGGAGAATGTCAAAGGAAGCTTGAGGAAATAAAAACATTAAGCATTACACTCATTAAATTTACTATAAGAAAAAAAAATACTTGATGTTTGACATCCACTACTCTCCATTTAAAATTAAAAAACAAATTTAAAGTTAAGTCTTCACACTACTTTTTCCACAGCTGCTACACCCTAGAAGTGAAAACTTTCTAATTACTAATTGAATTGAATATTGAATTTCTAAATGCTCATCTAATCTGAAAGCTTGGGTATATTCAATATACCATTAGTCTTCAATATATATTTTCTACTTATATTAAAAATAAAGATATGTAAAAATGGAATTCCTAATTAGACTTATGTCATAGTTAAACATTTCACTGGAGAAAGGTCAAAAAATTCCACAAAGAATTCTCTTCCTTTTTCTACTTTACTGTAATTTTTTCTAAGTTAATATGGAACTGTTGGAAGATTGTTTTAGGGTGTCCCCACCCTCAGAGTTTGGATTTTATCCTATAGGGAAGGGGGATGTTTTAGAGTGCTTAAATAGGGAGTAATATATCAGTGCACTTTAGATATAATTCTGAGGACTTCCCTGGTGGCACAGTGGTTAAGAATCCGCCTACCAAGGCAGAGCACGCGGGGTCGAGCCCTGGTCCGGGAAGATCCCACATGCTGTGAGCAATGAAGCCTGTGCACCACAACTACAGAGCCTGCGCTCTAGGGCCCGTGAGCCACGACTACTGAGCCCACGTGCCACAACTACTGAAGCCCGTGCGCCTACAGCCCGTGCTCCACAACAAGAGAAGTCACCGCTCACTGCAACTAGAGAAAGCCCGCGCGCAGCAACGAAGACCCAACAGCCAAAAATAAAAACAAATAAATAAATTTATTTTTAAAAAATGCATATGTATAATGGCATATTAAATAATGGAGCTATAAGTAAAACAAAGCATGGCAAGAGGATAAGGAGTGTTGGAATTCTAAATAGGGTGGTCAGGAAAGGCCTCACCATGTGACATTTGAGCAAAGAATTAAAGGAGACAAGGGAGTGAGCCAAGCAGACACCTGAAGGAAAAATGTTCTAAGCAAAGGAAACAATGCAAAAGCCCTGAGGCAGAAGAATGCCTGCCCAGTTCCAGGATCTCCAGTGAGATCAGAAGGGCTGAGCAGGAGTTAACAGAGGGAAGGAGTATTGGTAGATGTCATCAGCGGTAAAAGGGAGCCACTGCAGGGTTTTTGAGCAGAGGAGTGACATGACCAAACATATTTTCAAAGGATCTCTCTGGCTGCTAAAGCTGACAACAGAATGTATGGGGAAATAGGGTGGAAGAAAGGAGACCAGATGGGAAGCTACTGCTGTAACCCAGGTGAGGGCTGATGCTGACATGGACCAGGGTGGTAGCAGCGGAAGTGGTGAGAAGTCATTTGATTCCAGATATATTATAAAGGTAGAGCCAATGTGATTTGCTGATGGATGGAATATGTGCTGCGAGAGAAAGAGGAGTCAAGAATGACTCCAAACATTTTTGGCTTAAGCAACTAAAAGACTCGAGTTACCCTTAACTGAGAAGAGAAAGATGGCCATGGAATAGGTTTAGGGGAGAAGATCAGTAGTTCAGTTTATAAAGAAGTTAAGTTTGGGATGTCTATTAAATATGCAAATAGTAGTGTTAAGTAGGTAACACACAACAGAGCCCAGTTCAGGGGAGAGGACGAGAGATTTACTAGATTTGGTGTCATCTGCATATAGATGGTATTTAAAGTCGTGAGACTGGATGACATTATCAAGAGAGTGAGTGAGACAGAATGCAACAGCAGTGTGGGCATCACCAGGGAACTGGTTAGAAATACACAACCACAGGCCCTACGCTAGGTCTACTGAATCAAAATTTGCATCTTAACAAGATCCCCAGGTGATGTGTATGCATCTTGAAGTTTGTAAAGCTCCACTGGTCCAGGTGAGAGATAATGAAGGGTAATAACAGGAGGGATGGTGTCAAGGGTTTACAAGTAGATGAGCTGAGTGAATGGAGGAGGGAAGGAGGTGAAGGGAGATTTCTGACTTAAGTGACCACTTAGATGGTGTGCCGAGAGTCAACAGAGAGTATTAGGGGAAGCACAGGTTGGGAGGTATGGAGGGAAAGCATAAAGAGACACTACGGTTTTAAAGGTGCTGCTGAACTTGAGGTATACACAGGATATCCAAGTAGGGAGATCTAGTAGGTAGACAGAAAAAGAGAGAGACTAGAACCTGGCAGTAAAACCCAGAGACACTAAAGACTACCTTCAAGGGGATATCACAGTTAAAAGAAGGCTGTTTGATTTGATTTTTTTTTTGAAGAATTAAAATGTTGGTTGGTTGAGGGAAAAGCACAATTAGGAAGCCACAGAACCTGCAAGAAAGCTAATAATTGATGGAGAAAGGTCCTTAAGGAGGCCACAAAGAAAGGATTTTAGGTACAAATTAAGAGCATAGCTTAAAAATAATGGGGAGAAATGAAAACATACGTCTACACAAAGAATTGTATGGTTTGGCTTTATACGTAATAGCCAAAAGCTGGAAATAACTCAAATGTTAATCAAGAAATGAATGAATGAATGAAGTTTATTATTCTTATACTCAAATAATGGAATACTACTGAGCCATAAAAAGGAAGAAACTACTGATACAAATAACATGGATGAATCTCAGAGACATTATTTTGAGTGAAAGAAGATAGATACAAAAAAGAACATGCTATATGATTCCAGTATATGAAATTCTAGAAAAGAATTTAATCTATAATGACAGAAGACAGATCAGTGGTTGCCTGGGGTAGGGGAAACGGACAACAGAAGGGCAGAAAGCTTCAGGGTTCCTGTTATATAATCCTTATTTTTTCTCCTGTGCTCTTCACCAAATGGCAATACATTCACCCATTCTCTTTGGATGGGCTTGTTTCTCATAAATAAATATCCAGTTATGCTAATGTAACTATAATGATGGTGACAACTATAACAGTAACATTCACTGAGTTCTTCCTGTGTGCCAAGCAATATACTAAGCACTCATGTGATCCTTACAACACTCCAATGAAGTAGGGACTATTATTATCTCTTTTTTTTTCCTAACACATGAGGAAACTTAAGCTGAAAGAGGTTGATTAACTTGCTCAAGATCTCATAGCTTGTGTAACAACCTTGACTCTAAAAGTTCATGCTCTTAACCATTACACAAGATTTACAATGGTACATTATCTACTGGTAGACATTAGAAAGAGGTCCGCACATTCAGAGCGCCTTTGGCTCATGGTACTTCTTATTAGCCACTCAAGTTTCATCTGCCCCTGCATTTTCCCTACCTAGTTGGAGCAACAAGTGCTCTCTGGACTCCCATCCGAAGTCCAAGTTGAGGTGTCCTAAACCTTCCCAGCTGCCAAGTAGTATTTATCTGGTTTTCCATTTATGACTCCCAGTTCTTAGGTTATCTTCCCCAATGCTCTCTCCTGTGACTACCTACCTAACATTCATTCCTCTTTTCCCAACATCTTCTCTTCCCTCCCTATTCCCCCTCCAGGCTTGTATTCTATTTTTGTTTAAGAACTGGAACCCAAACCAATTTCTCTTGTCTATGCACTAGGAATACTTTTTCATTATCCATTAGCTCTAAACAGAACTCAAAGGTATGTAAGAATACTCTCAGCATAGAACCGCTGAATCAGATTGTCACCGAGAAACAGCACGCAAATACAACGCACGTATGGTGAGGCCTTTCCTCCACCACTTCTAAGACTGTACACACTAAAACCAACATAAATGCCTAAATAGAACACATTATCATCATCAAAATTAGGGGACGAACACAGTGAGAAAATGTTTATTCAGCAAGTTCTTCCAATGATGAAAGAAGTATATTTTCCAGTTTTGTTTTGTGTGGCACTGGCCCTAACTATTTGTCACTGAGAGTTCGATATTACACAAAAACGTTGACACTTCCACACATATTCACATATCAAAACTTAGAGCTAATTATATTAACATGACAGCCACTTACTTTTACAAAGCAAATTCTGTGAATCTGAAGCGTTTTGCAAGGTAGGCCATTGGAACCATTCCAACTGGTGTGTCAACAGTCTTCTCTAAGTTGGACTTAGAACAGTAGTTTCACATGCAAATTGTAACTCTGAGAAACAATTTACGGTTAAAAATTAAGAAATTCTATGATTGGACAAATAATTCATTCTGGTGGAGTTCTACAGTAATCTTGGAAGTTTGTCCTGGGCGGCTGAAATATAATTAACTTTAAAGACAACACCTGAGAAATAATTTCGCCGTAAACCCTGATGTCGTCTTGTGGACTAATGACTTTAAGGAGATGGGATGGGAACATCTGAAAATGGTTTCCACCTAATTTCTGAGTAACTTCTAGACTGTTGCCAACAGCTAGCAGTCTCCTTCTCAAAAGGAGTCAGTGTCCCGCTTCCAGGAACGAGGATCTAGTCTTTTATAGATTTGGAAATTAAGGATTTCAGAAAAAAGAGAAGTGCCCCGCCAAGCCCGAGAAGCCTCTAGAAAAGGGCTTTTTTTTTCCAGGGTGAACTCACCTGTTCCAAAGGCAAATTTACCGAGGTTTTCGGTTCCACAGAGAGAAACAGAAACAACAAAGGGGCAAGACTCCCTGTTCCAAACTTGAATGTGACCTAGCTTCAGGGACAGTTGTACCTTATCCTCAAAGACCCTAAGCAGTCCTGAGCTGACTCCACCAGAGACGGGCTTTTCAAGAGCTCGGGGAGGTGACTTACCTCCTCCTGAGAGCGGACCAGCCCGAGCTCTCCGAGAGACGCTCCGCAGCCCGGACGCTAATTAGGGTAACACCCGCGGCCGCGCCCTCATTGGCTCCAGGAGGCCGGAAGTGCGTGCATCTGACGGAAGTGCTCCTCTTGTACGCGTCCGCCGAGCGGGGCCCTTCAGGTAGGCGGGGCCCCTGGCTCCGAACTCTGGGACTGAGTGGTGGGTGGAGGCGGAGAAGGGACCCCGAGGGTCTGAGGAGGTGATTCGGTTTCTGGTCGGGAAAAGCGGAAGAGTTTCGGGGGCAGCGGATTCCCGGCGACCTCTGGTGGCAGTCGGGCCTAGTCGAGCCGGCCGCCGCAGGACCCAAATGCGGGAGCTTCATGTTCCCCGGTGGGAGATGGGATTTGGGGCTGTGATCGGGGCTGCTCCCTGACCGCGTCCGTATGGTTGAGGTCCAGACGCTGCTCACTTCCAGCCGGGAAAATGCGCTCCTTTTCCGTGCTTTTGGATATGACAACTTCCTTCAAGGCAGATCGGGTGCGGGGTTTTCTTGAGTAACACTCTCGGCCTCACTAGAAAAAACCTCAGAAAGACTGCCACAGGCACAGTCGAAAGAGAAAACGGATTTCTCCCCCTCCTCCACACCCCCTCCCGCCCCTATGATGTCGTCCTAGAAAGAGAGGGTGTGTTTCAGTTGCAGGCTGCCCAAGTGGCAGTTATTGGGACTGCTTTAGGTATACGTTTATATATAGTAAATAAAACCACTTGTTAATGGTTTCCCTTTTCCCAGCCAGCTCCACCCCCAGGTGGTTTGAACCTTGAGCCTCTTACAGTCCTGATGAATAGTTTCGCTTTCCTCAAGTTTAAGACACTTGGAACTTCAAGAATTGGAGGTTTATGCAATTTGAGACCGGTCAGCACTGAGCAGAGTTCAGAGGACTAAGAGACAGGTGAGCATGAATGAGTACCTTAATTCTCAAAAATTACAGTTTTTGAGAGTAATTTTGCAGTTTCGGTAAAAGGTGCACCACCTTTATTGAATACTAGGTGGTGCCCGCGAGTTAATCTTTGTGGGATAAATCTCAAATAATGTAGCATGAGGGTAAGGTTTTTAAAGCGTCTTCATCGTCCCTGAAATTCATTTAGAATAGCTTTACCTCCTTACAGTACGTTGTGCTTTTATACAGTTCATTCAGTTATCGAATATGTAGTCTGTATTAAGTGCTGAAGAGGCTAAGAAAGGAATCAGACCCATTTTCTGCTCTCAGAGGAAGACAGACAAATAAACAACAAGCTATGATGAAATCACATATAATTCAAGGCAGACATAGTGTTAAATGGAGACTAAGACGTAGAATGCAGTGGAAAAAGCAATCAATTCTCATTATTCATTTACCAGTTATTTATTCAGTACCTTCTATCTGCCCAGCATTGTGCTAGACGCTGGTGTATAAAGAAAATGTAAAATCCCTACTCTCAACTCACAATGTAGTGATTGGGAGGGAACCAAGGAAGGCATTATGGAGAAGGTGAAACTTGACCTTGAAGGATGGATGACTTGGCTTTATAGGTAGAAGAAAATGCAGGCTCAAAAGAGAAGGATGAGCACTTCCCTGGTGGCGCAGTGGTTAAGAATCCGCCTGCCAGTGCAGGGCACACAGGTTCTAGCCCTGGTCCAGAAGATCCCACATGGCGCGGAGCAACCAAGCTGGTGCGCCACAACTACCAAGCCTGTGCTCTAGAGCCTGCACGCCACAACTACTGAGCCCGAGTGCCTAGAGCCCGTGCTCCGCAACAAGAGAAGCCACCGCAATGAGAAGCCCACGCACCGCAATGAAGAGCAGCCCCCACTCGCCACAACTAGAGAAAGCCCATATGCAGCAACGAAGACTCAATGAAACCAAAAAAAAAAAAAAAAAAAAAAAAAAAAAAAAAAAAAAAAAAAAAAAAAAAAAAAAAAAAAAAAAAAAATTTCAATTGAATTTTTTGGGGAATTTGTCAAACTGATTCTTAAATTCATCTAGAAGGGAAAATGTACAAGAATAGTCAAGAATTTGGGGGAAAAAACAATAATAGAGCCAACTCCTTATCAGTCATCAGTATACACCAGCTCTAAAGCTATAATAATTAAAATAGTAAAGTAATGCCTTAGGACCAGAATATTATCAATGAAACAGTCTTGAGTCTGTTTCTATTGAGTCTCAATTAAAGGTAGCATAAATAAATACTAGTAAACAGTGTTGGGGCAGTTGGCTATCCATTTGAAAGGAAATAAAAGTTAGATTCCCTACTTCACAGCATTAACAAAAAGATAGTATATTTTTGGGAATTCCTTGGCAGTCCAGTAGTTAGGACTTGGCGCTCTCAGTGCCTTGGGCCCGGGTTCAGTCACTGGTCAGGGAACTAAGATCCCACAAGCCCCACGGTGCAGCCAAAAACAAAAACAAAATAGTATATTTTAAAAAATCTTGAGATGGTCAGGGCCTGCTTTCATGGGACACAAAACTAAGAAGACATAGAGGAGAACATAGGTTTGGCCATTAAAAATAAAAATTTACCATGACAAAAAATGCCATAAATAAAATTTAAAGCCAGGAGACAAGAGATAATATTTGCAACATAATTGCAAAGACTTTATATCCATGTTATATAAATCAGTAAGAGAAAGATAATCCAGTAGAAAAGTGGGCACATTTCCAAAGAAGGAATTCATATCAAAAGTTGTTCATGGGTTTCCCTGGTGGCGCAGTGGTTGAGAGTCTGCCTGCCGATGCAGGGGACACGGGTTCGTGCCCCGGTCTGGGAAGATCCCACATGCCGCGGAGCGGCTGGGCCCATGAGCCATGGCCGCTGAGCCTGCGCGTCCGCTCCGCAACGGGAGAGGCCACAATAGTGAGAGGCCCGCGTACCACAAAAAAAAAAAAAAAAAAAGTTGTTCATGCCCACAAATCATTAGGTAAATGCACAAAAAGGCCAATAAGGTAATACTAGGAGTATTCTGTGTCCCGGAGTGCACTTATTAAGAATGAAAAAGAATGTTAAACTGAATCTTGTAAAGCAGAGTCACGCCTGATCTGTTTCTTTATAAATCTGTATTTTCATCTATCAAATATGTTTAAAGTAAGATAGACTAATAGTTAAGACTTCTAATTAATTTGTCAATTCAATTAAGAAGACTCCCAGGCATTTTTGTGGGGTGTTACTACTATATGCGTTTCAACTTTTATATATAAATTGAGTTTTTTTTTTTTTGCACGACTATCTTCCCCACACCTGTAGCTCAGAAAGAGTATAGCCAATTTTTTTTTTTGGCTGTGCCACGCACCATGCCGGATCTTAGTTCCTAGACCAAGGATCGAACCAGCGCCCCCTGCAGGGTAAGCGCAGAGTCTTAACTACTGTACTGCCAGGCAAGTCCCCACCACTTTTTCTTTTTTTTTTGAGTATAGCCTACTTTAAATTGCTTTATTGTTCTACTTAGAGAGTAAAATGGCTTCCAGAGGAAAGACAGAGACAAGCAAATTAAAGCAGAACTTAGAAGAACAGTTGGATAGACTAATGCAGCAATTACAGGACCTGGAGGAATGCAGGTAATAGTATAATTGTGTGTTACTATGCTGTAAAATGGCTTTTCTTTCCTGCAGCTAGATTATAAGCTCCATGTGTGCATGCCCATGTGTGATTTTGGTTTCTCCTGTAGTGTTCTTCACAGTGCTTTGTCTGCTGGAGAAATAAACTCAGTACTGGCTTTGGAGTTAAAAAGGCTGGGATATGCAAGTATTTAGATTAATTTCAAAGTGAGTGTGAACTTGGGCTAAATATTTAACCACCTTAAGTTTCCATTTCCTTGAGTGTGAAATGGAAATAATAACACCCATCTTGTCTTCAGTATTTGAAGTAGCCCTGCCTGGTATCAAGCTGAGAAGGTACTGCTTGAACTTCTGATGTGTCTTCAGCCTTAACTGCTCAAAGAACTAAGACTGCTCATTGCCTTTTTAACAACCTTGAAAGACTATTGTAAATATTGCAGATGAAGGGAACAACACAATGCTTGGCCCAAAGCAGGCACTAGATAAATGGGAGCTGTTTTGTAGTAAATGTTTAATAAATGGCTTGTTTGGAGTACTAAGATGGCAAGTACTGCATTGCTGTTGTATTTCAAGGTGCATAAAATTTTACCTACCATTAATGATAATGATGGTAATAATAACAGCTAGTTATTAAGTACCTATTATATGCCAAGTACTTTACATATTTCATTTAATGCTCATAGCAACCTTATAAAGTAGGTACTATCATTATCTACAGCTTATACATTAGATAAAAAAACTGAGACTTGGCTAGTCAAATACCTTGCCCAAGGTTATACCATTGATTCAGAGACTGCTTAAAAGGAAGTTATTATGTGGTTTGTTTGTTAAGTATGTCTCATTTTGGTTTAAAAAAAAAAAGAAAGAAAGTTTAATTGTCAGAATTTCAGGAAAACGCCCACACTAATGTCTGAACACATCCATCATTAGTATTTTGATATTTCCTTTCAGCCTTTTGCCCCCAGGATATTTTTTGTATATATATGTATCTGAAGTCTTAGTGTATAAATACTAAGATTGTTTTTTTCTTTTGGAACTCTATATTTTTCTATATTATGTTCATTGTACTCCAGAGAGGAACTTGATACAGATGAATATGAAGAAACCAAAAAAGAAACTCTGGAGCAACTAAGTGAATTTAATGATTCACTAAAGAAAATTATGTCTGGAAATATGACTTTGGTTGATGAACTAAGTGGAATGCAACTGGTAAGCATAATTTACTTACATTGGTGACACAGTTTGGTTTTTGTTGTTGTTTTTTTCCAGTGAGTATATTTAAGATAGAAAATGTACCCTTTTTGGGGTTTAACTTCTAGAAGAATGTCTACTTATGGATAAAACAGCATTTGCTTCCAGATCTTCATGTAGTTATATATTTGACTCCAGTGACATGCATAGAAATAGCAAATGGATACTGAAGTTGTAATACTGTTTGATGAACAAAGAAGACCTATTAAGAATTGAAGACCTATCAATCAAATATTGTAATATCTGATTTGTTGGACTATTTTGGTTAGTTTTCACCTTCTTGTATTTCTAGGCTATCCAGGCAGCTATCAGCCAGGCCTTTAAAACCCCAGAGGTCATCAGATTGTTTGCAAAGAAACAACCAGGTCAGCTTCGGACAAGGTTAGCAGAGGTAAAGTTTCTTTAAATTGATGCAGTCCCTGTATGTATTTCTTTTCTCAGCCCAAGAATTTGCTCATTATGTTATTCTAAAGTTTAAAAATTGGTCATTTGAAAATGTACAACACCAAGAGTGAACCCTAGGGACTTCCCTGGCGGTCCAGTGGTTAATACTCTGTGCCCCCAGTGCAGGGGGCCCAGGTTCGATCCCTGGTCAGGGAACTAGATACTGCGTGCCGCAACTAAAAGAGCCCTCAGGGCTTCCCTGGTGGCGCAGTGGTTGAGAGTCCGCCTGCCGATGCAGGGGACCCGGGTTCATGCCCCGGTCCGGGAAGATCCCACATGCCGCGGAGCGGCTGGGCCCGTGAGCCATGGCCGCTGAGCCTGCGCGTC
>RJWK010027938.1:0-26134 GCA_004363435.1 Platanista minor | reverse complement strand
AGAGAAACACACTGCAGATGAAGGAGCAAGGTAAAAACCCACCAGACCAAACAAATGAAGAGGAAATAGGCAGTCTACCTGAAAAAGAATTCAGAATAATGATAGTAAAGATGATCCAAAATCTTGGAAATAGAATGGAGAAAATACAAGAACCGTTTAACAAGGACCTAGAAGAACTAAAGAGCAAACAAACAATGACAAACAACACAATAAATGAAATTAAAAATTCTGTAGAAGAAATCAATAGCAGAATAACTGAGGCAGAAGAACGGATAAGTGACCTGGAAGATAAAATAGTGGAAATAACTACCACAGAGCAGAATAAAGAAAAAAGAATGAAAAGACTTGAGGACAGTCTCAGAGACCTCTGGGACTATATTAAACGCACCAACATTCGAATTTTAGGGGTCTCAGAAGAAGAAGAGAAAAAGAAAGGGACTGAGAAAATAGTTGAAGAGATTATAGTTGAAAACTTCCCTAATATGGGAAAGGAAATAGTTCATCAAGTCCAGGAAGCACAGAGAGTCCCATACAGGATAAATCCAAGGAGAAACACACCGAGACACGTGTTAATCAAACTATCAAAAATTAAATACACAGAAAAAATATTAAGAGCAGCAAGAGAAAAACAACAAATAACATACAAGGAATCCCCATGAGGTTAACGGCTGATCTTTCAGCAGAAACTCTGCAAGGCAGAAGGGAGTGGCAGGACATATTTAAAGTGACAAAAGGGAAAAACCTACAACCAAGATAACTCTATCCAGCAAGGATTTCATTCAAATTTGATGGAGAAATTAAAACCTTTACAGTTAAGCAAAAACTAAGAGAATTCAGCACCACCAAACCAGCTGTACAACAAATGCTAAAGGAACTTCTCTAGGCAGGCAACACAAGAGAAGGAAAAGACCTACAATAACAAACTCAAAATAATTAAGAAAATGGTATTAGGAACACACATATTGATAATTACCTTAAATGTAAATGGATTAAATGCTCCAACCTAAAGACATAGACTGGCTGAATGGATACAAAAACAAGACCCATATATATGCTGTCTACACAAGACCCACTTCAGACCTAGGGATACATACAGACTGAAAGTGAGGGGATGGGAAAAGATATTCCATGCAAATGGAAATCAAAAGAAAGCTGGAGTAGCAGTTTTCCTATCAGGCAAAATAGACTTTAAAACAAAGACTATTACAAGAGACAAAGAAAGACACTACATAATGATCAAGGGATCAATCCAAGAAGAAGATACAACAATTGTAAATATTTATGCACCCAACATAGGAGCACCCCAATACATAAGGCAAATACTAACAGCCATAAAAGGGGAAATCGACAGTAACACAATCATACTAGGGGACTTTAACACCCCACTTTCACCAATGGACAGATCATCCAAGATGAAAATAAGTAAGGAAACATAAGCTTTAAATGATACATAAGCTTTAAATGATACATTAAACAAGATGGGCTTAATTGATGTTTATAGGACATTCCATCCAAAAACAACAGAATACACTTTCTTCTCAAGTGCTCATGGAACATTCTCCAAGGTAGATCATATCTTGGGTCACAAATCAAGCCTTGGTAAATTTAAGAAAATTGAAATCATATCAAGTATCTTTTCTGACCACACCACCATGAGACTAGATATCAATTACAGAAAAAAATCTGTAAAAAATACAAACACGTGGAGGCTAAACAATACACTACTTAATAACCAAGAGATCACTGAAGAAATCAAAGAGGAAATTAAAAAATACCTGGAAACAAATGACAGTGAAAACATGACAACCCAAAACCTATGGGCTGCAGCAAAAGCTGTTCTAAGAGAGCAGTTTATAGCAATACAATCCTACCTTAAGAAACAAGAAACATCTCAAATAAACAACCTAACCTTACACATAAAGCAGTTAGAGAAGAACAAAAAACCCGCAAAGTTAGAAGAAGGAAAGAACTTATAAAGATCAGATCAGAAATAAATGAAAAAGAAATGAAGGAAATGATAGCAAAGATCAATAAAACTAAAAGCTGGTTCTTTGAGAAGATAAACAAAATTGATAAACCATTAGTCAGACTCATCAAGAAAAAAAGGGAAAAGACTCAAATCAGTAGAATTAGAAACGAAAAAGGGGAGGTAACAATTGACACTGCAGAAATACAAAGGATCATGAGAGATTACTACAAGCAACTATATGCCAATAAAATGGACAACCTGGAAGAAATAGACAAATTCTTAGAAATGCACAGCCTTCTGAGACTGAACCAGGAAGAAATAGAAAATATGAACAGACCAATCACAAGCACTGAAATTGAAAGTGTGATTAAAACTGTTCTAACAAACAAAAGCCCAGGACCAGATGGCTTCACAGGCGAATTCTATCAGACGTTTAGAGAAGAGCTAACACCTATCCTTCTAAAACTCTTCCAAAGTATAGCAGAGCGAGGAACACTCCCAAACTCATTGTACGAGGCCACCATCACCCTGATACCAAAACCAGACAAAGATGTCACAAAAAAAGAAAACTACAGACCAATATCACTGATGAACGTAGATGCAAAAATCCTCGACAAAATACTAGCAAACAGATCCAACAGCACATGAAAAGGATCATACACCATGATCAAGCGGGGTTTATCTCAGGAATGCAAGGAATCTTCAATATATGCAAATCAATCAATGTGATACACCGTATTAACAAATTGAAGGGGAAAAACCATATGATCATCTCAATAGTTGCAGAGAAAGCTTTCGACAAAATTCAACACCCATTTATGATAAAAACCCTGCAGAAAGTAGGCATAGAGGGAACTTTCCTTAACATAATAAAGGCCATATATGACAAGCCCACAGCCAACATCGTCCTAAATGGTGAAAAACGGAAAGCATTTCCACTAAGATCAGGAACAAGACAAGGTTGCCCACTCTCACCACTCTTATTCAACATAGTTTTGGAAGTTTTAGCCACAGCAATCAGAGAAGAAAAGGAATCCAAATCGGAAAAGAAGAAGTAAAGCTGTCACTGTTTGCAGATGACATGATACTATACATAGAGAATCCTAAAGATGCTACCGGAAAACTACTAGAGCTAATCGATGAATTTGGTAAAGTAGCAGGATACAAAATTAATGCACAGAAATCTCTGGCATTCCTATACACTAATGATGAAAAATCTGAGAGTGAAATCAAGAAAACATTTCCATTTACTACTGCAACAAAAAGAATAAAATATCTAGGAATAAACCTACCTAAGGAGACAAAAGACCTGTATGCAGAAAATTATAAGACACTGATGAAAGAAATTAAAGATGATACTAATAGATGGAGAAATATACCATGTTCTTGGATTGGAAGAATCAACATTGTGAAAATGACTCTACTACCCAAAGCAATCTACAGATTCAATGCAATCGCTATCAAACTACCCCTGGCATTTTTCACAGAACTGGAACAAAAAATTTCACAATTTGTATGGAAACACAAAAGACCCCGAATAGCCAAAGCAATCTTGAGAATGAAAAATGGAGCTGGAGGATTCAGGCTCCTGGACTTCAGACTATACTACAATGCTACTAATCAAGACAGTATGGCACTGGCACAAAAACAGAAATATACATCAATGGAACAGGATAGAAAGCCCAGAAATAAACCCACACACATGGTCACCTTATCTTTGATAAATGAGGCAAGAATATGCAATGGAGAAAAGACAGCCTCTTCAATAAGTGGTGCTGGGAAAACTGGACAGCTACATATAAAGGAATGAAATTAGGACACTCCCTAACACCATACAGAAAAATAAACTCAAAATGGATTAAAGACCTAAATATAAGGCCAGACACTATCAAACTCTTAGAGGAAAACGTAGGCAGAACACTCTATGATATAAACCACAGTAAGGTCCTTTTTGACCCACATCCTAGAGAAATGGAAATAAAAACAAAAACAGATGGGACCTAATGAAACTTAAAAGCTTTTGCACAGCTAAGGAAACCATAAACAAGATGAAAAGACAGCCCTCAGAACGGGAGAAAATATTTGCAAATGAAGCAACTGACAAGGGTTAATCTCCAGAATTTTCAAGCAGCTCAATATCACAAAAACAAACAACCCAATCCAAAAATGGGCAGAAGACCTAAACAGACATTTCTCCAAAGAAGATATACAGATTGCCAACAAACACATGAAAGGATGTGCAGCATCATTAATCATTAGAGAGATGCAAATCAAAACTACAATGCGATATCATCTCACACCGGTCAGATTGGCCAACATCAAAAAATCTATAAACAATAAATGCTGGAGAGGGTGTGGAGAAAAGGGAACCCTCTTCCAGTGTTGGTGGAAATGTAAATTGATACAGCCTTTATGGAGAACAGTATGGAGGCTCCTTAAAAAATAAAAACAGAACTACCATACGATGCAGCAATTCCACTACTGGGCATATACCCTGAGGAAACCATAATTCCAAAAGAGTCATGTACGACAATGTTCATTGCAGCTCTATTTACAATAGCCAGGAGTTGGAAGCAACCGAAGTGTCCATCGACAGATGAATGGATAAAGAAGATGTGGCACATATATACAATGGAACATTAGCCATAAAAGGAAGCGAAATTGAGTTACTTGTAGTGAGGTGCATGGACCTAGAGTCTGTCATACAGAGTGAAGTAAGTCAGAAAGAGAAAAACAAATACTGTATGCTAACACATATATATGGAATCTAAAAAAAAAGAAAAGAAAATGGTCAGAAGAACCTAGGGGCAAGACGGGAATAAAGATGCAGACCTACTAGAGAATGGACTTGAGAATACAGGGAGTGGGAAGGATAAGCTGGCACAAAGTGAGAGAGTGGCATGGACACATATACACTACCAAGTGTGAAATAGATAGCTAGTGGGAAGCAGCTGCATAGCACAGGGAGGTCAGCTCGGTGCTTTGTGATCACCTGGATGGGTGGGAGGGAGGGAGGGAATGTTTCTCTTTTTTTTTATCATTTTATTTATTTTTGGCTGTGTTGGGTCTTCGTTGCTGTGCACGGGGTTTCTCTAGTTGTGGTGAGCGGGGGCTACTCTTCATTGTGGTGCGCTGGTCTCTCACTGCGGTGGCTTCTCTTTTTGCAGAGAACGGGCTCTAGGCACGTGGACTTCAGTAGTTGTGGTGTGTGGGCTCAGTAGTTGTGATGCGTGGGCTCTAGAGTGCAGGCTCAGTAGTTGTAGTGCAGGGGCTTAGTTGCTCTGAGGCATGTGGGATCTTCCCAGACCACGGTTCGAACCCGTGTCCCCAGCTTTGGCAGGTGGATTCTTAACCACTGTGCCACCAGGGAAGCCCCCTCTATTATTTATTAAATGGAAAAATAAGATAATTGAGTTCCCATGTGAGAAAAGTTATCTATTTTGGAACTATAAGACTTGTAGATTTGTGATATGTCATGAAAATGGTGTGAATTGGGGCTCACAAATAATAATAATCACTTTCTGCAGGTGTGGTTCTCTGTTCCAGTCGTTACCTTCTTCCTAAATGGCCCGCAGTTGGCTCTTTGACTTTTTCCTTGCCTATGTTCAGCCTGGAAGCTTCCACAGTTTAAACAAGCTTCCAGCACCTGGCATCTTCCTTTGGAGAAGCAGTTGTTTTTGTAATTTGAGGCTTAGGCAAAATTAATTTTCACTGTGCATCTTGTGACATTGTGTTTAATTGTAGGAAATATATATTTGGTTTTCGCCCCCAGTTCTGGCACAGAGCTCCTAAAACCCTTGGAATTGGGCTTCCCTGGTGGCACAGTGGTTAAGAATCCTCCTGCCAATGCAGGGGACATGGGTTCGAGCCCTGGTCTGGGAACATCCCACATGCCGCAGAGCAACTAAGCCCGTGCACCACAACTATGGAGCCTGCGCTCTAGAGTCCGTGAGCCACAACTACTGAGCCCATGTGCCACAACTAATGAAAGTCCGCGTGCCTAGAGCCCGTGCTCCGCAACAAGAGAAGCCACTGCAATGAGAGGCCTGCGCACTGAAAGGAAGAGTAGCCCCCGCTCTCCGCAGCTAGGAAAAAGAAAGCCCGCACGCAGCAACAAAGACCCAATGCAGCCAAAAATAACTAACTTAAATAAGTAAAAAAACAAAAAACCTTGGAATTTCCTGACAAGGGTGATAAAGTTGTCTTCTGTTACGTTAATGAGGTGACTTTTGGACACCCCCGAGGATGGGGTTGCTGGTTGCCAGGAGAACTAACCGTGCGATTTAGAGGGTTGGAACTTTCATTCGTGCACCTTCCCCACCTCTTCTAAGTGAGAGAGGCTGGAGGTTGAATCAATTGCCTATGGCCAGTAATTTAATCAATCTTGCCTATATAATGAAGCCTCCATAAAAACCCAAAAGGATAGAGTTCTGAGAGTTTCTAGATTGACAATGACAAATACATCCATGGAGATTTGGGGAGAGTGTTGCCCCTGGAGAGGGCATGGAAGCTCTGTTCCCCTTCCCCATACCTTGCCCTGTGCCATCTCTTCCATTTGGTTGTTGCTGAGTTATATCCTTTTATAGTAAACTGGTGACCT
This sequence comes from Platanista minor, assembly GCA_004363435.1. Lineage (NCBI taxonomy): Eukaryota > Metazoa > Chordata > Mammalia > Artiodactyla > Platanistidae > Platanista > Platanista minor. Next base: position 19,565 of record RJWK010027938.1, on the reverse strand, counting down.
AGTGAGTAAAATGTTTTTCTGAGTTCTGGGAGCCGCTGTAGCAAATTAATTGAATCTGAAGCTGGGGTCTTGGGAACCTCTGATTTATAGCCAGTGGGTCAGAGCACAGGTAACAAGCTGGGCTTGTGACTGGTGTTTGAAGTTTGGGGGCAGTCTTAACCTGTGGAACACTTAACCTGTGGAATTTGATGCCATCTCCTTGTAGATAAATTACTTGATGTTTTGGGGAACACCCCTCCTGCCCCTGCCACAAACATGCACACACAAACACGCATGCATGTTGGAATTGGTGACCAGAACAAAATACAAAATACATCTTTATTTTTCTTTTCTTCAACCTGGGTCAAATAAGAGGATTCTTTCTGAAATTTGTCTCTCTTTTATCTACCTCAGATATATGTCACACATTCTGCAGAGACAGATTGTTTTCAGGAAGTATTTCAGGGAGAAAAGAGTAGAGGCCAATGTGAAACCTATGAAATCTGAAGTAATCCAATTTAAAAGAGATCAAACAGATAGAAAACCAAGAAGCATAACAGCTTTAGAAACAGTAGAAAACCAGAAGAAGAGTAAGATTAAAATATGAAAATTAATCCTTTTACTCCAAGTGCCTAGAGAACCTCTCACAACAAAAGTCATGTTGCATTTACTTGAGCATTTTCTGTAATTTTTTTTCTTTGATATTTTCCTGCTAAAATTGTACTTTGGGATAAAGAAATATTTATCAACATCCCAGAGTATAATTGCCCTTGCCCTCACTTTAGCAGTAGCAGAACTTGAAGACATGTGAACAGTTTCATATGCTCTTATTTATTTCCAGCAAGCAAGGTTTAATTAAATGGAATTTCCATCTTTTCAGTTTTTTTAAACCAAACTTTCTGCTAATAACACTAAGAACAATTATATGCCAGGTACTGTGTAAAGTGAAGTACTTTACAAATATTATCTCATTTAATCCTCATAATAAACATATGAGGTGGATGTGGTAGATGGCTTCCAATGATCCTCACTTCCTGGTATTACGTCCCTGTGTGGCCTCTCCCACATTGAATAGGGCTGATCTGTGTGACTAATAGAGCTTGCATAAATGATGGTGTGTGACTTCTGGGCCACAGACTACATTGCAGCTTCTCCCATGGTCTCTCAGACTGCTTGCTCTGAAAGTAGCCGGTCATCATGCCATGAGGACACTCAAGCATCCCTGTTGAGAGGCCCAGGAGGGGAGGAACTGAAGCCTCCCACCAACAGCCAGGAACAACTTGCTAGCTGTGTGAGTGAGCCATCTTGGAAGTGGATTTTCTAGCCCTAGTCAAGCCTTCAGATGACTGTAGCCCTTGCTACCATCTCTGACTGCATCCTCATCAGAGACCCCAAGCAAGGTTCTCTTTCCTAAGTTATGTGGGAATACATTTTCCTCTGAAAGAAGATACTCTGTCATACATACTGAACACTTATTTAACTAGACTCTTATGTAGAAACACTAGAAGGAGCTGGAGGTTGACATTTAAATGAAGGAAAAAGAGGAAAATAGTTCCTCTGTGAAATGTTTTAGCCTAGTGAAAATTCTCTTTTATTGAGTGCAATTTAATATTAAATTCAATTCAACGAATGTTAACTGAGCCCCTTCTCTGTGCCAATCACATATGGTCTGTACAGCAAAGAAGCTTACATTCTGGAGGTAGATGCAGGCTGGTAAGCAAATAATTGCTGTACAGTGTATTACATTCAATAATAGAGGCATGTGCAAAGGACAAAGTGATTGTCACTCTTTGAATGCATTAGGGAAAGCCTTACTTCTGGGGACCCTTGAGATGAGTTTTGTAGGATGAATAGAAGTTTGCAAGGGAGACAAGGATAGGGATGTGAGAAGAAAGTATGAGTCTATAAAGGTATAGAGGTGTGAAATAGCCTGGCACATTTGGGGATTGTGAAAGTCATTTAATTAATTACAAACATTTATTAAATATGCATATGTATGAGGCCTTGCGCTGGATACGGGGAATACAGTGATAAGAAACACTAAATTCCTGTGCTCAAGGAACTTATAGTCTCAAGGCAGAGGGAGATGAATAAATAACCATGATGGGGTGAGCATGAGGACCCGTGAGTTCGTAAAGAAGGGGCAGCCTTGGGTAGTCAGGGAAGCCTTTCTGAAAGAGGTCACATCTGAGTCTGGAAAGACAAATGGGAGTTAGTTGGGGAGAGGAGGGGAGGAGGGGAGAAGAAAGGCATTCCTTGTGTTATGTAAGAGTCTGGAGGTGTGTGAGCCCCTGAGACTCTGTGAATTGCGAGTTGAGCATAAGGTGCAAGAAGGGCAGGTTCCTGGGATGGATGTCGTGCTGAGAAGCTGTATACAGAGTATTCTGGACTAAAGGATTTTAGGTAGGGAAATGACATGACCAGATTTTCCCTTTAGAATAGTCACTGTGGCTGCAGGGTAGAGAATGGCCAGGCTATGGGGGTGGGGTGGGAGTGGGGACACAATTCTGGAGTCAGGGAGGTCAGTTAAGAAGCTGTTGCAGTCACCCAGGCAAGACATGAGAGTGACATTAACAAAGGAAGGCAGCAAGGATGAAACGAAGTAGATGGATTTGTGAGATATCAGGAGGTAGATCCTCAAGGTGGAGGCAGAATAATGTCACCATCAAGAGTGTGGACTCTGGAACCAGAGCGACTGGATCTCCTCCCACTTCTCTTTACTATTGTGGGAACTGGAGCAGGTTACTTACCCTCTCTGTGCCTCTGTTTCCTTATCTGTGATATGGGGAGAATAATACTACCCACATCTAGGGTTGTTGTGGCGATTAAATGAATACTTACAATGTTTGGAACACTGTCGGCACATAGTAAGTGTTCCATAAACATTTAGTTATTATATGATTGGTAGGAGGAGAGAGAAGTCATAGGTGATTCTGGGCATGGGCAATTGTGTGAATCATGATTCCATTCACAGAAGGACACAGAAGAGAGCAGGCCTGGGGAGCATGCTGGGCTTGAGGTGCTTGTGGACACCCAAATGGAGACATCTTGTAGGCGTTGGAGTCAATGGAGTGGAGCTTAGAAGGGATCTGAGTGGGATAAATCCTCTAGAACTGTAGGGAGGGCATGGGCAGGGAGAAATAGAAGGACTGAAATAGTTGTTGGGATGAGAGCTGACAAGGGAAAGAGATGGGGAGGTAGAGGCCCCAGTGGAGGCTGGAGACTCCGAATTTGCAGTCACATGATCTGGACCATTGTGTGGTATTCTCCAGCAATCCTAAGAGCCTGTTAGTATGAGAGAAGAGTTGAACAGCTAGACTGACCCAGTGTTGGGCTTTTACTGGCTGTGATGGCAAGACTTGGAATCAGGACATTGGCGATATTACTAAGAAACTGGAGGACAGGATCAACTGTGAGGTCTAGGCTGGAGGGGGAAGAGTGAAGATGACATGAGAGGGTAGAGAGAGTCATAGAGAGGCTAGGAGATGAAAGAGCATAGGATGCTGAAACCAGGTATATTGGGAGTATCAGAATGAGAGAGAGTGATCCTATGGAGAGAGGGTGCCCTCTCCACCCCCCACCATAGTGTTTGTTATTATTTTTAGACTTAAAAGGTAGTACTTGCTTTTTGTAAAAAGTTCAAACACTTTAGACAAATCCACTTAGGAAGTGTAAGTCCCTTATACTAATAGTTTCGTATAATTTTTAGTGTTCATTATTTTAAATGTATTGTTAATAGTTTAGTATATACTCTTCCATATTTTTCTGTGCATTATTTCTTAGTATTGTTTCAGAAATGGAATCATATTATACATATTGTTCTGAAACTTGCTTTTCTTCTAATATACCTTGGCTATAATAATTTCTTGTACATTTATTCTTTGAGAATGGGTTATTTATTTATTCATTGTTCACAGTGATTTTAATTACTGTTCAAAAATTTTCCCTGTTATGACTTTTGGGTAGATTGAGAGGCTTTTCTTTCTTTTTTTTTTCCTAAGAATTTTTTTTTTTAACATACAGAAATCTGTATATAATTAGTGTATACTACTTGATACATATGGAGATAAGTATACACCCGTGAAACCATTACCACAATCTATGCCATAGACCTATCCATCACCTCCAAAATTTTCCTCTGGCCCTCTTATTTATTATTATTGTTGTATGTGAGTGTGAGTGTGAGAGAGAGAGAGAGAGAGAGAGAGAAGAACACTTAACTCTTGCCCTCTTAGTACTTGAAACTTTGTACCCATTGACTAATATCTCCCCCTAGCCCCTGACAACCACCATTCCAGAGAGTGGGATATTTAAACTAAAGATTTTATTCAGATATAGAGCGGTATCTGGTGATGATAAGGTCTGGAAGGACATTCATGGGAATACAGATTGACGTATAATGGAGGTGAGTGTTTTGAATGGGTTTCTGGCTCTATGGATGCTGCAGTCATCCAGAATGATGGCAGGAGTTGGGAAGAAAGGGAGGACAGTGACCCGGTTGGCAGAATCCTCAGTGTGTGAGTATGAGAATGTGAGTAGACAGAAGAGATGAAGGCAGGGAAGTGAGTATAGAGGGGCATGGTTTGAGCCACAGTGGAGCAGCATGGGTCAGTCTGCAAAGCAGATGGGAACCAGGCAGGGAAAGTGTGAACTTACAAGGAGTGGGGATCAGGGAGAATAAAAGATGCAATTTATATATTTTAAAGGTTTAATTGGTAAGGCAGGCAGCCCTGTTGGGAGACGATTGTGGTCCTGGAAAAAATAGCAGAGCTTTGGGGATGTGGATAAGAGAGATGTTTGCAGGGCCGACAGGACCTAGTGACTGATAGCACTGGCGTGAGGGGGCAGGAGATTTGAGGGTGATTCTCCAACTACTGGTTTGAGAAAATGACAGTGAAAACCAAGATGATAAGAAACAGAGGATGAAGAAAAACGAGGAGTTATGTGTACGTGTATGTGTGCAGGCTGTGTAGGGGAACAGAGGGTGGAAAGAAATATAATGACTATTTAATTAAAACATAATTCCATGAGTTTGTGAAGTTAATTTTAAAAAATAAAAATTTATTCTAGATGGAAACTGAAGATTTGGAGATATGCCTAGATGAGATAGTAAATGCCCTAGTAAAAGTATTGTTGTCCAGACCTCTTTAGTTAAAAAGTTCTTTGGTTCATGGGTTCTTTTACCGTACTTTGACTGGAGGGAGGTCTTTAAAAGCAGGATGTTAAGTTAACCCATGAATTGCACGACTCAAGGCATTCCAGGGACATTAATGCATGGATTTAGTCCTGTGTTAGATATTGGAGCAGTGGGCTAGGTGATTATCATTTTTCATGACACTCCTGAATATTGACTCTGTCTAATTTACTAGGCGATGGTTCATTAGAAATTCACAAGCATCCATTATATACAAGGCACTATACATTACAGTCTCTACCTCAAGGAGCTTGTATTAAGATTGGAATAAGCACGTACATAATTGCAAAGTAGAATGTTTTAGATGTCACAAGAGAGGGAAAAAGTAAGGTACTGGAAGGTCAAAGAGGCTGAACAATCACTACTGCTGGTAGGATTAGAAATTGCTTCGATAAGAAAATGACATTTGAATCAGGAAGTAATCTGTGCAGAGATAAAGAGAGGACATTGCAGACAGAAGGAGCAGTGTGAATAGAGTTTTAGGGAAACATACCTTAACCATTGTAGATACAGAGCTGTAAAAGCATGATCCAAGTATACTATAGGCTGGAGTTGTAATATAGTGCTATTTATCAGGAACAAAAAAGGAAAGTGGTCAAGATTTTTAAAGCACTTACATCAGTTACAGAAATAAATGAGTTTTAATAAAAAAAATACCTGGGTAATCAGATTTTAATGCAATAACTACTCTGTATTTTGGTATGATAAAAGGACATGCTATTTCTATTTTGTTGAGATAGAGTGGTCAATTTAAGTTACAGCATAGCTTATGAATACATCTTTTCATACTTGGGGTAAATTCTCCAGCATCAAAGGATATGTACAGTTTAAAAAAATTGCCTAATGAAGTTACTGATTTACATTCTATCTGTAGTGTATGAGAGTGCCCATCTTCACAACATCTTCATAAATAATGAGGTTTTTTTAACATCTTTACTGGAGTATAATTACATTACAATGTTGTGTTAGTTTCTGCTGTATGACAAAGTGAATCTGCTATATGTATACATATATCCCCATATCCCCTCCCTCTTGCGCCTCCTTCCCACCCTCCCTATTCCACCCCTCTAGGTAGTCACAAAGCACCAAGCTGATCTCCCTGTGTGATGCAGCTGCTTCCCACTAGCTATCTGTTTTTCATTTGGTAGTGTATATATGTCAGTGCTACTCTCTCACTTGGTCCCAACTTACCCTTCCCCCTCCCCGGGTCCTCAATCCATTCTCTATGTCTGCGTCTTTATTCTTGTCCTATCCCTAGGTTCATCAGGACCATTTTTTAATTTTTAGATTCCATATATATGTGTTAGCATATGGTATTTGTTTTTCTCTTTCTGACTTACTTCACTCTGTATAACAGACTCTGGGTCTAACTTCACTCCGTATAATAGACTCTAGGTCCATCCACCTCACTACAAATAACTCAATTTCATTTCTTTTTATGGCTAATATTCCACTGTATATATGTGCCACATCTTCTTTATTCATTCATCTGTTGATGGACACTTAGGTTGCTTCCATGTCCTGGCTATTGTAAATAGTGCTGCAATGAACATTGTGGTACATGTCTCTTTTTGAATTATGGTTTTCTCAGTGTACATGCCCAGTAATAGGATAGCTGGATCATATTCTAGTTCTATTTTTAGTTTTTTAAGGAACCTCATACTGTTCTCCATAGTGGCTGTATCAGTTTACATTCTCACCAACAGTGCAAGAGGGTTCCCTTTTCTCCACACCCTCTCCAGCATTTATTGTTTGTAGATATTCTGATGATGGCCATTCTGACTGGTGTGAGGTGATACCTCGTTGTGGTTTTGATTTGAGTTTCTCTAATGGTTAGTGATGTTGAGCATCCTTTCATGTGTTTGTTGGCAGTCTGTATATCTTCTTTGGAGAAATGTCTGTTTAGGTTTTCTGCCCATTTTTGGATTGGGTTGTTTGTTTTTTTGATATTGAGCTGCATGAGCATAAATAATGAGTTTTGTCAGTCTTTTTCTTGCAAAACTAAACAAAATATAATTATACATTCACAGGAAGTTGCAAAGAAAGTACAGAGAGGTTTCATATACCTTTGACCTCCTGTTTCCCTGAGTGGTTACATCTTACATAATTATAGTATAATATCAAAACCAGAAAATCATTATTGGTACAATGTATGTGTATAGTTCTGTGTCAACCTATTGCATATGTAGATTTGTATAACTTCCACCACAATCAAGGTACAGAAAATTCATTTATTAGGTTCAGTGATAGCACTAGAAATTGAACTCATAGCTTATAAGAAGTGAAAAACTTGCTGTTAGCAGGTTACCTCTTACTTATCCCAACTTTGTAAGCCTCAAGATTTTACCCATTTTATTTCTTCTTTATGTGTATTCTATCACCTCAAACATCTACTTTATAGTCATTTTTCCCCACCCCCTGCCAACCACTGGCAACCCCTGATTTGTTCTTTATCTCTGTAATTTTGCCATTTGCGAATATTATATAAATGGAATCACACAGTATGTGAGCTGTTAAGAATGTCTTTTTTCACTTCTTTTTTTCCCTGAGATTCATACAATTTGTTGTGTATATTGATAATTTGCTTCTTTTTATTGCTGGTAATATTCCATGGTATGGATGTACCACAGTTAGTTTCACCATTCACCTACTGAGGGATACTTTGGTTTTTTAAGTTGCTAAGAATAATCATGCACAGGTTTTTGTGTGGACATATGTTTTCTCTGGGATAAATGCCCCAGAATATGATTGTTGGGTTATAGGTTTACTTTTCCAAGAAACTGTCAAACTATTTTCCCATCATCAATAAGAGAACCAGTTTCTCTGCATCCTTACCAGCATTTGATATTTTCACTATTTAAAAAAAAATTCCTGGAACATTGTATATCCATATAATGCCCATTAAAAATATCTCAATGTAAACCTTATGTTTAAATAAACAGCAAAGTTTTACAAAATTATTATAACAACTCATTATTATTAGTTTCAAGAACTGCTTGCTGGACTTTTTTGTTAAGTTAGAGGTCTGATTATACTACCAGAAAAATTTGAAGTTACTAATACTATTTTTATCCATATGCTTAAGAGAATAGGAATTCTATCATTCTATGATGAACCTTTTGCAGCTTTACTGAGGTATAATTGTTAAGAAAAAACACACCAAAAAAACCCCTGCACATATTTAATGTATATAATTTGATATGCATATACCTGTGATACCATAACAGTCAGGGTAATAAGCATATCCAACACTTCCAAAAGTTTCCTTGTGTCCCACACTTAACATGAGATCTACCCTCTCAACACATTTTTAAGGGCACAATATCATATTGTTACCTATAGGCACTATGTTGTACAGCAGATCGCTAGAATTTATTCATCTTACATAACTGTTTACTTTAACTGTTTTGATAGGTAAGTGGTATTATTTAATCATGGTATTAATTTGTGGTTCCCTGGTGGCTAGTGATGTTGAACATCTTTTCATATGCTTTTTAAAAAAAATTTATTTATTTTTGGCTGCGTTGGGTCTTTGTTGCTGCGTGTCGGCTTTCTCTAGCTGCGGCGATTGGGGGCTACTCTTTGTTGTCGTGTGCGAGCCTCTTGCTGCAGTGGCTTCTCTTGTTGCGGAGCATGGGCTCTAGGGCGTGTGGGCTTCAGTAGCTGTGGCGCTTGGGCTCAGTAGTTGTGGCTTGCGGGCTTAGTTGCTCCACGGCATGTGAGGTCTTCCTGGACCAGGGCTCAAACCTGTGTCCCCTGCATTGGCAGGTGGATTCCCAACCACTGGGCCACCAGCGAAGCCCCTCATATGCTTTTTGCTATTGATATATCTTCAGTGAAATGTCTCCATGTCCTTTACCTATTTTCTAATTGGATTGTGTGTTAGGCAGAATAATGTCACTTTTCTGCCAAATATGTCCATGTCCCAATCCCCCAAGCCTGTGAATATGTTAATTACATGGGAGAGGAGAATTAAGGTTGCAGATGGAATTAACATTGCTAGGCAGGTGACTCTGAGAACGGGAGATTATCCTGGATTATCCGGGTGGCTCTAATGAAATAACAAGGTTCCTTAAAGGTGTAAGTGGGAGGCAGAAGAGGAGGTCAGAGTGATGTGGTGTGAGAAAGACTCAACCTGCCATAGTTGGCTTTGAAGATGGAGGAAGGAGCCCATACGGCAAGGAAATGGATTCTCCTAGAGCTCCAGAAAGGAACACGGCCCTGCAGAACCTTGGTTTTAGGCCAGTGAGACCTCTGTTACACTTCTAACTTTCAGAATTTTAAGATAATAAATTTGTGTTGTTTCAAGCACAAATTTGTGGTAATTTGTTTTAGCAGCAAGAAGAAACTAATACAGGTTTTTTTTTTCACTGTTTAGTTTTGAGTTTTTTTTTTTAATATACTCTATATATGAGTCCTTTGTCAGACTTAAAGTTTACAAATATTTTCTTCCCGTTTGTTTCTTTCATCCACTTAGAACATTCTTTCCAAGTACAAAAGTTTTTTTTATTTTGATGAAGTCCTCTTTATTAACTTTTTCTTTTCTGCATTATGATTTTGGTGTCATGTCTAAGAACCCTTCACTGAACCCTAGTCTAGAAAATTTTCTTCCTTTTTTTTCCTAAAAACTTTGTAGTTTTATATTTTTCATTTAAATATATGCCCCACTTTGAATTAACTTTTGTGTAAGATGTGAGATTTGGATTGAGGCTTACTTTTTGCCTGTAGAGCTCCAATGGCCCCCGTACCATTTGTTTAAAGGCTCTTTCTCTTACATTGAATTGCTTTTGCACCTTTGTCAAAAATCAATTTGGAATATTTGTGTAGGTCTGTTTCTGAGTTCTCTCTTCTCTTCCATTGATCTGTATCTATCCCTCTGCCAATACAACATAGTCATGATTACTGTAGCTTATGTAATAAGCCTTGAAATCAGTTAGAATAATTCTTTTCATTTTCTTCTTTGTAAGTTTGTTTTAGTTATTCTAGGGCCTGTACCCTTCCATATAAATTTTTAAATAAATTTATCTTTGTTTAAATAAAAACTTTGCTGGTATTTGATAGGAATTAGATTAAACTTGTGTATTAATTTGAGGAGAACTGACATCTTTGCTATGTCGAGTCTTCCAATCCTTGAACATAGATCTCCTTTTAATTAGATATTCTTTGATTTTTTAAATCAGCACTTTGTCATTTTTAGCATATAAGTCCTGTAAATGTTTTGATCAATTTACACCTATTTCTTTTTTGAAGGGATGGCAGTTATAAATGGTATCATATCTTAAATTTTGGTTTCCACATCTTCATTGTTAGTATATAGAAATACGAATGATATTTGTATGTTTATCTTATATCCTGTGACCTTGCTGTACTCACTTGTTAGTTCTAGGAGGTTTGTTGTAGATTCTTAGGGAATATCTATGTAGACACTTATCCCATCTGCGTATAAGGACAGTTTTATTTCTTGTTTTCTGCTCTGTATGTTTTTTATTTCTTGTTTGTTTGTTTTTTTTTTTTCTTCTTATAGCACTGACTAGAACTTCCAATACTATGTCTGATAGCCATGTTGAGAATGGACCTCCTTGCCTTGTTCCCAGTCTTTAGGGGGAAAGCATTCAGTCTTTTGCCATTTAGTATGATGTCACCTGTAAGTTTTTTGTATATTTTCTTTATTATGTTCCTCTATATTCCTAGTTTTCTGGGAATTTTTATCATGAATGATATTGAATTTTGTCAGATGCTTTTTCTACATAAATTGACGCGATCATATGATGTTTCTTCTTTAGCCTGCTAATATTATGGATTACATTGATTGATATTTGAGTATTGAACTTGCCTTACATTCCTGGGCTTAACCTATTTGGTCATGGTATATAATTATTTTTACATATTGCTAAATAACTTGTTAAGATTCTGATAAAATTTCGTTAAAATTTTTCAATTTATATTCATGAAGGATATTGGTTTTTAGGGTTTTTGTTTTTCTTTTTGTACTTTCTTCATCTGGTTTTGTCTTAGGCTTCATAAAATGAATTGTGAATTGTTCCCCTCTTTTCCATTTTCTGGAAAAGATTGCTGGTATTGGTGTTAATTCTTCTTTCCATGTTTGCTGTCATTCTCCAGTGAAACCATCTAGACCTAGATATTTCTTTTTTGAGTTATAAAATTATGAATTCAATTTCTTTAGTAGAGTTATTCAAATTACCTATTCATATTAAATTGTGGTAGTATGTGTTCTTTGAGGAATTGAAGCAGTACATCTAAGTTGTCGATTATGAGTGTGGAGTTGTTTATAGCGTTCCCTTATTATCCTTTCGATATCTGTATGGTTTGTCCTCGCCTGTTAAATTCCTAGTATTGGTAATTTGTGTCTTCTTTCTTTGCTAGAGGTTTGTCACTATTATTGATTTCTCCAGAGAATCAGATCTTTGTTGAATTAATTTTCTCTATTGCTTTTCTGTTTTTAATTTTATTGATTTCTGCTCTTTATTATTTCCTTCTGTCTGTTTGCTTTCATTTTATTTGGTCTTCTTTTTTCTGAACTTAGTAGCTTAGATGACACATTTGACTTTTACTGCTTTCTAATCTAAATATTTAGTGTTATAAATTTCAACACTGTTTTTAGCTACGTTTTCCAGATTTTGAAATTTTGTGTTTTCATTTGTGTTTTCATTTGTGTGGTTTTGGACTTATGTATTTATTTAGAAGTGTGTTGTTCAGTTTCCAAGTGTTTGGAGATTTTTGTGTTATCTTTCTGTTGTGTGTTTCTAATTTGATTTCACAGTGGTCAACCAGCGCCCTCTGTATGATTCCAATTCTTCTAACTTTGTTGAATTTTATTTCTTGGCCTAGGAAATGGTCTATCTTAGTATATGTTCCTTGGACACGTGAAAAGCACATGCATTCTGCTCTTGGGTGGACTGTTCCATAAATATTGATTAAATCATGTTGGTTGTGTTAAGTTCCTCTATATCTTGTTAATTTTCTGTTTAGTGCTTATATCAGTTGTTGAGAAAAAGATGTTGAAGTCTCCAGCTACAATTGTGGATTTGTATAGTTCTTTTCATTTTTTGCATTATATATTTTGAAGCTTGGTTCAAATCACATATTTTAAAAGTTGTTTGGTACACTTATAATTATGATTGCTATGTCCTTTTGGTAGATTCACCCTTTTACATTATATAGTGTCCCTTTTTGTTCCTGATCATTTTTTTTTAAATTTGAAGTCAACTTTATCTAATATTACTGTAGCCCTTCTGGCTTTCTTTTGACCAACTTTTGCATGGTATACCTCTTCCATCCTTTTGCTTATAATGTACCTATATCATTATCGTTGAAGTGATTCTCTTAGTTCATAACTATCCTTCCTCTCTCGTGTGTTCATGTTTGCACACACACGCTCTTTATTACTTGAGCGAAGTAGGTCATTTTCGTGTAACATTTTCCACATTCTAGATTTGGCTTAATTATATTCTTACAGAATACACATGTTCCTGCATTTCTTGATCTCCTGCAACCTAGCTGGTAGGTCTAGAGACTTAATTAGATTTAGGTTTAGATTGTTGTTCATAGTTCTGCACAGCTGGTGCTGTGTACTGCATCACGTCAGGAGGCACATAATATGTCTGGTTTTCACTCTTTTAGTGTTAAGAATGATTTAGAGGGCTCAGGTGTCGTTAGCCTGATTGAGCCATTATAAAGTTCTTCAGCAACATCCTTCCTAATGGTTTTAGCATTGATGAACCTTCATTTCATTAGGGGCTGCAAATGGTGATTATTTTTCTGTCATTTCTTCTGCATTTATTAGCTGGAGTTCTTCTATGAAGAATAATTTTCCGTCATCAACTATTTGGTTAACTCGCAATGCAGTTTGTACAAAAATGGTACAGAATAAATGGTTGATTCTTCCCAGTTTTTATTTCCAAAATAATTAGTCTGGTGCCTTAGCAACTTCCAAAGGTGACCAACGATTTTTTTTTTTTTTTTTTTAGTATCTTTTGAACTCCGAGTTTTAAAAACTAATCCATCGCAAACTTTTGTTTTTGTTTTTGTTTTCCCCAAATTGTCCTGTCTTTGGTGAATGGAAACTCCTTCAAGCTGCTCTGGGCTCCTTAGATACAGCCCTTTGATAATGTACTTATTTTAGCCTTTGATAATGTACTTATTTTACAGTATAATAGAATGTTCAAAGTTCATCTTATACATTTCATGCCCCAGACCTTGAATTACCCATTTCTCTAAGGAGTTATGGTTTCTTTTAGTGGGAAATGGTGTTTAAAGACCACATTATGTCCCTGGACTGTCATTGCTTACTTAGCTTTCTTTGCTTCTGGGGTCTTTCAGTAGGGAGGTTATTTAAAAGGAGAGAATAATCATGAGCTAAAACTCAGATTTTCCATTTAAATTTAAGATTATAGGGTTTCTTAATATAAGAACTTTTTTTGTTTTATATTTTTAAAATGCTGAAATGCTTGGTTCCTAACAATATTGATGTAGCTACTTGTTTTAAAATATTATTATTAATATTATGACCAACAATAAGACTACTATACAATGAAGATATATAGTCAAAAACCGTGTTTTAAAGTTGGTTGGAATAATTGTTTGGTGTTACAACACCAATTTGGTATACAGCAAGGTTTGTTTCACTTTTCAACTTTTAATAATTGATTTTTCAAAATGTTTAAAAAAAAAAAATATATATATATATATATATATATATTTTTGTGTGTGTGTGTGTGTGTGATACGTGGGCCTCTCACTGTTGTGGCCTCTCCCATTGCGGAGCACAGGCTCTGGACGCGCAGGCTCAGCGGCCATGGCTCACGGGCCCAGCCGCTTCGCGGCATGTGGGATCTTCCCGGACCGGGGCACGAACCCGTGTCCCCTGCATCGGCAGGCGGACTCTCAACCACTGCGCCACCAGGGAAGCCCTAAAATATATTTTTTAACAACTTTGTTGAGATATAATTCACATTCAGTTCAGGATACAATTCACCCATTTAAAGTGTACATACAATCCACAGTTTTTAGTATATTCACAAACACGTGCAATCATCTCCACAGTCAATTTTAAACATTTTCATCATCTCAGAAAGAAATCCCATACCTTTTAGTTAACACCCTTCTATTCCTTCATTTCTCCCAGCCCTTTGCAACGACTAATCTATTACTTTCTCTCTAGAGATTTTCCTATTCTGGTCACTTCATGTGAACAGACTCATATAATATGTAGTTTTTTGTGACTGGCTTATTTTACTTAACAAAATGTTTTTGAGGTTTTTCCCTGTTTCTGTGATCCAAGGGGATGCTTCAGTCTCATCCTGGGTTCTGGGATTTTCACAAAGGTGTCTTGTCTATGGATGATTGCTAGTTGGTCTTTTTGTGAGGGGGATTGAAGTTGGCAACCACCTATTCCATGTTGGTGACATCACCCTGCCTGTATTATTTTACATTGTAATAATTATGTGTATTGAATATTATATACTGGGATTGTATATGCTTTATTGTTTGTCTTTATTTAGTATGTCTTCTTTGCTTTTTCTAAAATTACTTTTGGTATTTAGGAAGGTTTATCTTTATATTCAGTAGTTTCTTTGTATATAAACCCTTTATAGTATAGTGTCTGTATTGTTATCTATTACTGTATAACAAATTACCCCCAGATTAATAGCTTAAAACACTGAATATTTGTTTTCTCAGTTTCTGTAGGTTAGGAATCTAGGTGAGGCTTAGCTGGGTGCTTCCTCCTCAGGGTCTCTCATGCATCTCCTGTCAAGCTGTTGCCCAGACTGCAGTCATCTTAAGGCTCAACTGGGGCTGGCAACTCTGCTTTCATTCACATGGTTGTTGGCAGGCCTCAGAAGATCCACTGCCAAGCTCACTCATGTCATTGCTGTCAAGGCTTGGTTCTTCACCACATGGGCCTCTCTGTAGGTTTCCTGAGTGTCCTTACAATGTGGTAACTGGTGATTCCAGAGAGCCAGGCAGTGTCCAAGATGGAACTAATTTTCTTTATAACTGATCTCAGAAGTGACATCCATCACTTGTGCTGTATTATATTTGTTAGAATACCTAAGCACAGCCCACACTCAAGGGGAGAGGATCATATAAATATCTGAATGCTTGGAAACAGGTATCATTGACTGCCATCATAGGGGCTTTCTACCATAATTCCTTTAATTCTCCTTTATTCAATCTCGTTAAATGGTTTGATTCCTACCTAGTACTTACACAATTGTTAATCTTTACTACTTTTTGGCTGTCTTTCTTTTTTCTTTTCATTTAAAATTGCATCCTTTCTACTTTGTCGGAAAATATAATGTTTAAATTCTATTCTTCTCCTTATGTCTTCAACATTATTTTAATACCTGTACAATTAAATATATGAAATGCTCATCATCAGTCCTTTTGCTGAAATTCCCCAGTCAGCTTTTGGTTGGATGAAGCCCATCCTCTAGTATATTCTTCAGGAAGGGAACATGTTTATAATATTCCCTGGGCTTTTGCATGTTCAAAACTCCTTTTCTGTAGCCTCAGTGACTGAAGGAGAGCTTGGTTCCTTGTAAAATCCTTGGCTCATGCTTTGTAAAGTTTTTGAAAAATGCTGCTCCTCTGTTTTTCCCCACTGCATAGCTTGCTCTTACAAAGTCCAATGACATCTGATTTTCTTGCCCTTGTACATTATTTTGACTTTTTGCCTGAATGCTAATTTTTAAAATTCTTTAAAGCCTAGTAGTTCTTCTAAGATATGACTCATAGTTGATCATTTTGGGTCAGTTTTCCTGGGTACCTACTAGTCCCTTTTCATTGTTTTTTTTTCTGGAATTTTTCTTGGATTATGGCTTTAAATATTATTTTCCCTCCAGTACTTTTTCTTCTTCATGGGCTCCAATTATAGCATGTTAGAACTTCTTTCACTGTCTTCTATTTCTTTTTTTTTTTTTTTTTTGCGGTACGCGGCCTCTCACTGTTGTGGCCTCTCCCGTTGCAGAGCACAGGCTCCTGATGCGCAGGCTCAGTGGCCATGGCTCACAGGCCCAGCCGCTCCGCAGCATGTGGGATCTTCCTGGAGGACCAGGGCACGAACCTGTGTCCCTGCATCGGCAGGCGAACTCTCAACCACTGCGCCACCAGGGAAGCCCACTGTCTTCTATTTCAATCATTTCTTTCTCTGATCTTTTTTCTTATTTTAAAATTTCATATTCACTTCTTTGGGTGTTTTACTGCTTTATTTCAGTGTACCTTATTACGTTTTCATCATATCTATTTTCCTTTATGCACTGCTTTCCCCTCCATTTTGGTCTGGTAGTGCCTTATTGTCTTTTGAACTTTTAACAATTTTAATGTTTTTTATTTGACATTGAATCAAGCTTTTTTTTTTTTTTTTCCTGCACAGGGTTGAACAACCTAGCCTGCTATTATTAAAAATAGAAATCCCTGCTTAGTCATAAATGAACTTCCAAAGTTGCAAGTGTCCTGCTAGAGTATAAGGAGATATATGCAAAGGGGAGATGTCATATTTCTTTGTTGTGGAGGTATTGGGTGGCTGTTTAATGCCTTGTTTATTACTATAAACTTCAAAAAATTTTTCACAAACTTCTTTTTCCGCATATCATCTCGTGCTGCCTTTTTTAATTCTCTGCCCAGCTGTGAAGGTCTGAAGCCTTATATTTATTGTGTTTGAAGGGTGCCATGAGAGAGAATTGTCAAATAAGCAGATAAAGCAGCAGACTATGAAGTATAGTTATTGAGCAGTTTTTGTTTATTGATCTGGAGAAGATAAAAGTACCAAAATATAGTAACTGCTTATGTTTTCATGTCTTCCCTGAGCTTAGTCCAGAATCACTTGCTTTTTCTAAAAGGGATCCTAGACTTCGGGATAAGGCTAAATCTAGACAGATTCATGGAATAGACTCCTACAGTTAAGGCATTTGTTCCAAGCATTGGATGTATTTTTGAAAATCGGTATTTTCTAAACCTTTGTATATTTGAAAAAGCTTCAAAAAATGTGACCTGTATTCAGGAATTAACTGTATTTGTTCTAAAACTATTTTTTTTCACTCTTAGGTATACAAAGGAAATAACTAAAAATGACAAGTAGAAGTCTTGAGGAGTCCATGGGGGCTGTTCAGATGGGGTTAGTCAGAACACTTAAAGGAGTCCAAAGCAAGATTTTGCCACCCCTGAGCCCGAAGGTGGTTACAGAAGAAGAAGTAAATCGAATGGTAACGTATAAGAGAATTTCAGAGTAAAATACTTAATGCAGTCTTTTTCCTCAGGAGAATGACAGTTGCTACCTGGCATTCTCAGAATATCAAACAGAATTACTGGCTGATAATATCAGTTTAGTTAATAACATGGGTAGATTGCTGCAGAGCATAGTTACCTTTTAAAGCCTGGGAAATTTTTGAAATTATATGCGTCAAAGTAGAGGCTTAAATTAAATTGCTTAAGTTAATCAGTTGAACTTAAAACTATGCAAGCAAATTATTAAGATTTTCTAAATATTAGCTAGAACCTTAAGAGACTGTCATTTATGTAGTTCAGAAACAGTCAAATATCAGAATTTCATAGGTTTAACATATATAATCAATTACCTGTTGATTGGCAAGAGTTATTTTTGTTTGTGTATTTATAGAACATAGTGCATTAAAATGATGACTATATAATATCTAGGAAAAATGCATAACTTTTTCTGTCCTTTATGATAGAAAACAATTACATTTTTAATGAATTAATGATTTGGTGAGAATTGAATTGTAAACTACATGCTACGGAAATATCAATAACAATTTAAAGTGTTAAACATTGTGTTCACTCCATTTTTTTTTTTTTTGCGGTATGCGGGCCTCTCACTGCTGTGGCCTCTCCCGTTGCGGAGCACAGGCTCTGGACGCGCAGGCTCAGCGGCCATGGCTCACAGGCCCAGCCGCTCCGCGGCATATGGGATCTTCCCGGACCGGGGCACGAACCCGTGTCCCCTGCATCGGCAGGCGGACTCTCAACCGCTGTGCCACCAGGGAAGCCCGTGTTCACTGCATTTTAAAAACTAGTCTCAGGTTATGTTCCAATTAGAAAAATAAAAATCTATCATCATTTTCTTTTGTGATTGTTCTTGTTTCAGATTTAAAGTAACTCCTTACTTTTTGCTTGTAAGAGTATATTTTTATTTAAATCACAACACAGCTGATACCTCATAACATTTTAACATTCTAATCTGTGTTCCAATCAAAAAGAATCTTAAAAAACCAAGTTGGAAGCTATATTAGAAATATGCCTTCATTTAAATGGATTCAATCACATAAATTAAATTTGTAGGGAATTTGAAGAGCATTGATTTTAACCCAAGGCAAAATGAATCAGCTAAATTATATATCCCTGAGTGTTTTAAGAAGTCTTGGCACATACTTAAGCATTATGTTGCTGCCAGTGATCATAATCTCTTTGCATATAAAGTAGCCCTAGAACAAAGTGAACACTCCAGAACAACAGTTAATAGTGATTGGTCTTGGGTAAGCCCTTGCTGGTTTATTTAAATGATAGGTTACATTTTTTTCTCATAACAGTAGAAAGTGTTAAAGAATTTTGTGTTCTTGTTTGGGTATGTGGATGTGACTGGCTGCTGGATCTGATGATTGACTTAGAGCTCTTTTAAAACAAGGTCTAAATGTGCCCTTACGATTTCTAAAAAGTTCAAACTCGTTCCTAAGCAGCACAGTCATACTTCCCAGATCCTTTACTTTATAAGATTTCTCTTTAACCTGATATAACATGATAAACACCCAAAAGCTTTACTTGCATGTTGTAAGTTCATTTGAGAAATAGAAATATTTCAAGGAGGATTAGCCTCCTTAGCTCTGAAGCCCTTAAGTGATTTTAGAAACCTAGAGTTTTATGCTCTTCTGAGCATATATGTTAAGCTCTTTGGACATGTTCCCTTGCAGTTTCTTGACCTTCCTCTCCCCCACCCCAGGTTCTTTTGTGTGATTCCTTCAAAATCATAAGGAAACAGCAACCACATATCCTTTCAAATTATGGTGCAAAGAGCTCAGAAGTGCACGGGTACTTCTCTTGTATTATTTAGTTATTTTAAACCTTTTATAGGGGAACTTAGTGGCATTCCAGAATTATCCTGAAAGCTGCAAACACAAATTATTCATTACTGGCACTTATGAAAGCACTTTTTCAGTATTACCATTTATGAATCTTTGGCTCCTGTTGCTTTAAATTGTAGCTCACTCCCTCAGAGTTCCTGAAGGAAATGTCCCTCACCACAGAGCAGAGACTGGCGAATACACGTGTGATGTGCCGACCACAGATCATTGAACTTTTAGATATGAGGGAAACAACACATCAAAAGGTAGCTGCTTTCTGTCATACTTGCATATAAAGT